>CM073774.1:70879456-71175908 GCA_037158775.1 Hetaerina titia | reverse complement strand
CTGACTAGCTTAGGTCTCTGAATCGCCGTACCTCGACAAAAGTGTGGTTGTGACATTGCAATCTCGGCAAATCCCATAAGTACAAGTACATAGTAACCCGCAAGCAACCGTAAGGGCGTGTGGCGGGGGTGTTTTAGGTCACTACCCGTCATTAAGAATAAAAACGCATGCAAAACCCACAAATTCATGCCCATCTACGCAGACAAAATCGTATTCAGTATATTCATGCATAAAACTTTAAAACTAACTTACATACAGATATATATATATATATATATATATATATATATATATATATATATATATATATATATATATATATATATATATATATATATATATAATGGAGCGTAGCTATGTACGGCGCGGAAACGTGGTCGCTGAAGCAGGAGGATAGACGTAGATTGGAGGCTTTTGAAATGTGGGTGTGGAGAAGAATGGAGAAGGTGAAATGGACCGAAAGGAAAACAAATGAGGAAGTACTAGAAATGGTGGGGGAGGATAGGGGTTTGTTGAGAGAAATCCTATGGAGGCAGGAAAAAATGGATGAAAGGCGTATTGAGCGGTAGTGGAATGTTGAAGAGGGTAATAGAGGGGAGAATGTTGGGCAAGTGAGGTAAGGGTAGGAACAGGATAGGGATGTTGGACGGGATGAAGGGAGGAAAGAAGTACACCGAGATGAAGAGGGACCTGATATAGATTAGTTTGCTAGGTGGGGAGTCACAAAATGTTTATTTGATAGTTGTGTCCATCCAAAAACCTACCTTAACCGGTAGATTACCTAATAATATATATATATATATATATATATATATATCTGTAATTCGTGAACTAGTGAGTCCCTCTTTTATATGTTTTAGTTTCTGTGTTTGCTATGACTACTTAGTGAATTTTATTTTGCACGTTCGTGGCTTTTCCAAGAAAGTGACTATATATATACATATATATATATATATATATATATATATATATATATATATATATATATATAAATTCACTGATAGTCATAACAAACACAGAAACCAAAACACACAAAAGAGGGAAAACTCACTGGTTCTCGAATTTTCGGTGGTCCAACCACCTTTCTCAAGAGGAATTAGGAACAGAACTGAGGCAGAGGAGGGCCCGAAAGCAGTGGTAGGAAGGAGAAGGGGAAATGGGGGAAAAGAGGGGAAAAGAGGGGAAAAGAAAGGAAAAGGGGGGAAGGCATTCGAGGTGAGGAGTTTGGAGGGGTAGTGTATGGCGCGGGAATTTTAAAAAAGGTGGGGATGATATGGAAGTTGTTGGGGGCGGAGGGGGATGAAATTATATGCATAAAGGGGGCAATTAATGTCTAATATTAATACCTGGGCGATTCCAGGAATCCAAGAGCCAGATGAAAGCTAGCTCTAATGTTTTGAGTTTCAGTGGAGGGTCTGAGTGTGGGAGGGATGCTAAGACGGATACTTTAAAACATTGGTCAAAGGCAGTGTTGTGTTCGGAGGCATGTTTGGGGATTGGGAGCATACCAATAAGGGAGGAATTGTTGCATGAGGCTCTATGATTATGTAGATTATGATTATGTACTATATAGCGGGTCGCGGTGGTCTAGCGGGTAGAGCGTTGGACTGCTGACCGGAGGTTCCCGGGTTCGATTCCCGGGCAAGGCACTTTGGGCACCTGCAGCTCTACCCAAGCTAGTTGATTTTTCGGGTACCAGATCATCCTGGGAAACCATAACCGGCACAGGGAAAGGAACTGGCCCCCTTACCCTGATGTGTGAATATTCACACGCCGTCGGGCTTGGTACATGGGTGAGCTCTACCATCACCTACTAAACCGACCTTCTGGTTGATTACTGTGTTTATGGTTTTTTTATATAGAATCGGCCCGGCAAGTCGAAAGATCCGGTGTTCCAATTCCGTTCAAGGAAATATATTTGCGCTTGTGATCTGCTCGACTGAGATCCGGTGAATTCGTAAAATCGGTTAGGTTTCCTGATGACCAAGCATTAGTTGCTCAGTTAGCCAAGGGGTTGCAAGCATTGCTGAGTGAATTGGAGGTTCAGTGCGATAAATATGGGATGAGAATCAATATTAATAAAACAAAGGTTATGCGATTTTCCAGAAAGAAAAAGGCTAAGCTAAATATTAAAATAGGCGGGGAAAAAATAGAGCAGGTAGAAAGTTTACATATCTCGGAAGTGTTTTGGACCAATACGGTCAAAGTGGTAGGGACGTAAGAAGGAGAAGAATTGCATGGCTAGGCAAGGAGGCTTTCTCAAGGAGGAGGGAGTTGATGACGGGGACGTTGAGTAGGGTTGTGAAGACAAGACTCGTAAAAACTCTAATATGGAGCGTAGCAATGTATGGAGCGGAAACGTGGTCACTGAAGCAGGAGGATAGACGTAGATTGGAGGCTTTTGAAATGTGGGTGTGGAGAAGAATGGAGAAGGTGAAATGGACCGGAAGGAAAATAAATGAGGAAGTACTGGAGATGGTGGGTGAGGAGAGGGGTTTGTTGAGAGGGAGCAATAATATTTGCTCCTGAAAGGGCTCACACGACAGATAGGTCGAAAGGTTAGAGTCGGACGAAAGGTAGTCTGCACAGCATCTGTTCCTCTGTGAGGCGGCTGCTAAGGCTTCTGACCTAACTAGGGCGGCCATTTGAGCGATGGTGTCACGTTAAAAAAACCATTGAGGAAGACAATATGCATGGAAAATTTCCGGAGAATTAGAGAGATATCTACAGTACAAAATACCCCGCAGACCGCCGCAAAGGCGTGTGTCGGTAGTATCAGTTGGACCATATTATCATTAGGTACATATGTGGAAATAGAGAGATGTATTAGTAGTTCTCGGAAGTAGACGCATATTTAGATCATAATTTCGTACTAATGAAGTGAAATGATGGATTTAAGAGGATAAAACGGAAGAAGAAAGACGGTTGAGGAAATAGAATGCAGAAGTGTTTACCGAGACAAAAAGATTTGCGTGCATTGATGCAAGAAAGACGATTTATGGTGAGGACAGGAAGACGGGTACAATAGAAGAAAAATGGGAACAATAAAAAAAGAAGTAATGGAAACCGTAATGGAAACTATTGGAACAACAAAGGAATGGACAAGGGAACCAGGGATTGCAGGCGAGATGAATAATAACATAGATGGAAGAAGGCAACGGATAAATGTAAACAAAGAATTAGGTAGAATGAAGTATAAAGAGTTAAATGATTATCTGAGGCATGTAAAAAATAGAGCAAAAGGAACATGGGATAATATACAATTGTTTGTTTTAATTAAGCATGTGTACTTGAATGCTTGTGGAGTGAGGGGAGGTGGATGTGTGTTTGCATACGTTTAGAACGATTGGATGTTTATATGAATGTATGCACTACTGTGGATTTGGGTTTGCATGTGTGTGTTAGTTTTGAATACGGTTTTTCTTTTTTTCTTTTTTGGGTGGTGACCTAACACCCCCCGCCACACGCCCTTGTGATGTCTTGCGGGGTATTATGTAGATGTAGATGAACATGGCGGTAGATTCAACGCAATGATATGGTAAATTTACCAAGGAAGGGTGAAATTTCAGGAAAAAGTAAGCACTATCAAGAAGCAACAAGGGAAAATCATTGGAAACATTCTAAGATAAGTCTGGAAAATTAATAATTGAACCAGGGAAGATACAAGTACAAGAGAGATGGAGGGAATGCTTGGAAGAACTGTAAGTTAAAGACATTAGGCCAGCAAGGTTAGACGTGGGAAGAGAGTATGACGTAGATGAGGATAGGTCCAGGATTACTGAATGGCGAAATAAGAAAGGCATTGAGGGAATTGAAATCAAATACGACCGTGGGGGTAGACAAAATCCCGCGGAACTACTTAAAGATATTGGGAAAAAGGGAGGGAAAGTTTTTATGGAATTATTCGTAGCATTTATGAAGGGAGGAATTTCGCTGAAATATGTCATCAAATCCTTTTACAAAGTAGGGAAAGGCAATTTTATGTTAGGAAATATTAAAATGTACTTAAGGTATGATCAGTTCGGGTTCAGGAAGGGGAGAGGTACGCATAATGCTATAAAAGTAATGAGGTCACTAATGAAGAGGAACATAAAAACCAATCAGGATGCATTTGTCTTTTTCGTTGATTTGGAAAATGTTTTTATTAGAGTAAATTGGGTGGAATTAATGAATGCATCAATGAAAATAGGAATAGATTGAAGAGGTAAGAGGGATATACGCATAAGATGGGCAGTGTTAGGAATAGGTATGAGGTAGGGGTATAGGTTATCACTTTTTCTGTTTAACGTATACATAGTACATGTATGTGGAGTACTTTAAGGAGTCTCCCTTTTTTAAACTTTTTTAAATGAGTATCACTTTCTTTGCCTCTGCTGCCTGTGCTTTTCCATGCGGCATTTACTCAGACAAAATAATTCAGTCCTCGTTCAATTATTCCGTCTAATTATATGCTTTATCACCATAGTGATTAAATGAAATTAAGGAATTACAGCAAAAGTGACCTTTCTTCATGTCGTGCAATATGTTTCAGCCACAATATGAGTTGAAATTGCGCTGTGAATGTATTTCACGGGTGTATATGTGATTTAATTCTCATTCGACATTCAGTCGTTTTGAGTATTCGTAATCGTCACTTGAGAGAAATCGCCGTAGCATTCAAAAACTCCGTAGACTTTAGTTGAGACGTTAGATGCGACAGCATCCGCCCTTCCGTTGACTATCAGGAATAAGGTCCCTGAATTATTTATCTTGACCCCAACTCGATCACCGACCTGAAAACGTGAAAGTTATCATTAGTGAACGTGAGTGTGACCTGGAGTCTCAGTATGGCTGTAGACATAGATTACAAGATAAATTATTCATTGCAATATTGTTGCAGTTTTATATGTCGTGTGGTGACTGGTGCAAATGGGATTTTTACTCCGAGGGTTTGGTTCGATTCCTGACTTTGGTGCAAATTGTTCAGGTTTTCCGTGTGATGGTCAATTCAATTGGATTATGCCTTCCGTTGTGTGGGACGTTAATTCATGCGATACTTTTGCGCTTTGCGCTAAGAATAGGCTGATTCCGACGCCGGGTTTCTCTTTACCCTTCTGTAAGTTCCTGTAAATCATTCCCCTACTTAATTTCCTCCCACCCATATACTTAATCACATAGATGACCGAAGCTTTCGATTGTTTCCTCCAGTAACTGATCCACTGTTTAATTTTAAGTAGTTCCTCTTTAAGTTATGTTTGAGCATATAGATCTGGATGGAGGGGGGGATCGGGATGGTGCGGAGGCCTAAGGTACAGGCTTCGCACCGGCGGGCCGGGTTTGAATCCTGGAGACGGCAGATATTTTTCAGTGGTATCCCGATGCCTACTTGAGGTGCTTTGTGGAGAGCACTTAGAGTGAGTACGACGGCCGTCGGATGGGACGTTAAGCTGAGGACTCCTTGTCGCCTTTCGGCAAGAGTAGGCTAAAAATTGTCATCTGCGGTCATGGAATCATGGCGTCGTCGTTTAGAAAATTTTTTACGTCTGTAGGAAGTATACTACCTTGAACAAAAAGTTCCCGGAATTTATTCAGAAAATTAAAAATACAAGTTTATTCATCTAAATCTATATTTTCCCCTTCAAAGTAATCCCCATCGACTGCAACACACTTATGCCAGCGCTTGATCCAATCCTCGAAACATTTTTTATATTCGGTTTTCGGTATGTCCATCAGTGCTTCCTGCGATTTTTCCATTACTTCCTCTCGGCTGCTAAAACGCGTTCCCCGTAATGGTTTTTTTAACTCGATTGAACAGAAAGAAGTCACAGGGAGCCAAATCAGGTGAATTCGGTGGCTGTTGGATGGTATTTGTTGCATTTTTCGTCAAAAAATTACGAATAATGATAGCACTGTGCGACGGTCTCGACGCACTGTGCGACGATCTCTGGTCTCTTTCGGCGAATTGCTTCACGCAAACGTCTCATAACGCCCAAATAATACTCTTTGTTTACTGTCTGGCCTTCTGGCAAAAATTCATGATGCACTACACCGTTGTAATCCATGAAAACCGTCAGCATTGCCTTCTTTTTTGACTGAAAACGACGTGGTTTTTTTGGTCTCGGCTCATTTGGTGAACGCCATTCACTTGCCTGATGTCTGGATTGCGTGTCGTACTCATAAACCCACGTCTCGTCTCCAGTAATGATCCTTTTGATGAATGTGGGATCGGATTCAGCCTCGCAAATCATGTCTTTTGCGACGTCAACACGGTCCCTTTTTTGCATGAAATTGAGGTCTTTTGGCACCAACTTTGCTGCTACACGACGGAAACCCAAATCATTAACCACAATGTCTTGGGCGGATCCATAGGCAATGTTCAAGTCCTCCGCTATTTCTCTGATGGTTAATTTGCGGTTATTGACCAACATTTCTTTTACTTTATCAATTTTTTCACCGACTTTCGATGTCGATGGTCTGCCACTGCGTTCATCATCTTCGATTGACTCACGACCACTTCTGAACCGCTCGTGCCACTGGTAAACGACCATTTTTTTTAGAGAATCGTTGCCGAAACACTTTTCCAACATTTCCAACGTCCGTGCGCCACTAAATCCGTTTTTACGCAAAATTTAATACAAGTTCGTTGTTGCAAATTTAAATCTATTTCTGCAATTGTAAAAAATCGCCAACACACACAGAGATAGATGTACTCTTGGCTACGTAACTTTTGCAAATGTCAAGTTATGACACTAAGATTTAAAGGGAATATCAACAACAGATGTACCAATTTAACAAAAAAAACAGAACTCAAATCGGAACGATGGGAGCGCCACACGGTGGTTATTCCGGGAACTTTTTGTTCAAGGTAGTATTTAGAGAAATTTCGAAATTTTTACTGTCTAGGATTAGCAGTTTGTCGGAAAAAATTAAGAGAACTTTAGAACTTGAAGGCATCATGTTAAGTCACAACCTAGACGAAGCTTTCCCACTGTCGAAAAGACTTTTCATAATCACTAAAATTTACAACGTTGTCCGTTTTAGTTAGAACGTCACAGAAAATATTTTGTTTTTAGTCGAAGCGTCGAAAACGTAAATGAGAAATCACATTGATTTGGTGTGGACAAATTCAACTTTATTTGGAATTTATTTTAGAACCGTAGTTATTCCCTCTCTATAGCCCAGCCCAACAAATGGAAAGTGAAAGTTGGGTTACGTTTGGATAGTTTTACCTAAGAATATTAACCTAAGTTAAAGAAATTATCCTGCAATGTTCTGAGCAAGAACTTTGTTGGAAACTAAAACTGTTCAAGATTATTCTAGTTAGTTCTGACCGCGTTTATGTCTTCAGTCTCATTCATGATCATTACAAGTTTTTTTAGTAAAAATCGAAGAAAAAACATATTACCATACGAAAGATGCTTGAACCGCAAATTACGGATTTGCGTCTTTTTTGGAAATTTGGGCGCAAGGTAATCTATAGATCGGTCTCTGAACGCTCCAGGAGGGCCAAGGTCGGAATCCGGTTGCCGTCGAAGATGCTGTATCGTGATGTCTTTGGTCAAAATGTACCCGCTCAATGTGTTTAGGGACCGGATTCGTGGTGAATGTAACATTAGTAATGACCGGCAACCGGTCACGTGCGCAATGAATACTGATAAAAAGTTACAAAAAATAATTAAACTTTCTCACCTTCAGCTGATCAAGATGATACGGTCTGTTACTCAGAATGTGCTGTCCGTTGTGGTAGACGCTGTTATGGTACATAGCCCACGTAATAGGCCTTTAAATGATAAAATACAACGTTAGTTATCGTCCGAAGGCGGATATGTGTACTTCTGAGAGTAAAATATCACATACGCTTCGCTTAGGCTTGAAATCACCAACGGATTCAATAAGATTAGTTAGACGCTTTGTGGATTGCCAAATATTTTCAATTAGGGATTGGCTAAGGAGTTGGATGATGGAAAGTTAGGCATTGCAATAAGGGAATGTTATCTCGGGGATTTTAAACAGATAATGGTAATTATTATTAGTGCTCTATCGGTCGTGTTATATACCAAAAGTAAAGAGAAATTGATTGTCTATATCCTTAGGCACAAAATGAGGAGGCATTGGCACAGAAATCAATGCATTTTTCGCCAGAGACAAAAAGTGAATCAATGACTGATACGCCGAAATTACAAGTCGAAAACCTTTTTCGAAGAACGGCTGTGGATATAAGGCTTGGAAAAAAATACATTTTCAGGTTTTCAGATCGTAATTTAAATAATTTGGGACAATACGCCGTGTATCGTTTTATAATATTTATCGGTTTACAGTTTTACATGTCTCTGCATGTCCAGAAAAACGTCGAAAACAAACATTGTACGGCCATGGAAAGCAGAAAATACTGCATTTTGAAGTCACGATTCAGTCCAACATGGCGGCAAAGTTATTTTTTGAACGCGAAAGGCAACTCTTGAGACTTGAAATCCGATTATTATTTTTTTTCTGCATTTTTAAAATTGGACTGGATTATTGTGGTATTGTTTCTTAAACGTTATATTTCAATTTAATAGATTACGTAATCGGTACACCAACCTATTATTTGACGGGAAAATCCTAATTATAATCTCCAATTAGTAGAGGTCTCCAATAGGTAGACAAATATTAGGATTTTTTGGAATAAGGTAACACATGAAAGACAATAAATTTAAAGGAGAATCTAGTATTCGCTGGTTAGTCCTCATTTAAGAGTAGCAATAAAATGAAAAAAATCTTAATTTTTGATATTGCATTTCTGGTGTTGGATCACCTCCTGCTACACACCGTAGCGATTCCTTACAGGTTACCATTTAGTTCTATAATACACCTCGGTCGGGAATAATTTTGGCGCTTCGAGCAGTTTTATTAAATGAAAACCTGAACTTATCGATATAAGTATATCGATATAACTGAACTTATCGAGATATCGGTAAGTATGAAGTATCGGATAAGTATATAATAAGTATACTTCAAATCATTGATGTGGTTTCCTATCTCGCCGTCGTGAGGATTGGTGGTGGTGACCCCAATGCCCATGAAACAGCCGAATTTACCGCCCGTCCTTTTATTCACTGTCACTTCAAAGAGCTCGTTCGGTCGGAGAGGTCGATCTGTATATGCCACTCCATGCAATTTCTCCTCAGGGCTGAAAGAGAGAAATTAAGATAATGCAGAGATTTTTACTCTCGAGTTTTGCGCGCTAAAAAATAGCAGAAGTACGGTGACAATTTTTTGGTTACATTTTTCGCAAATTATTTGTACAAATTTTAAGGGGGTATGCCTGACTGGGGGATTATTGTTATCCGTACGCTTTGTGGCCAAAGTGAGGAATTGGCACAGAGAAATATGCGGAGGAAGTACTGAAGAAATGGTAGGTTTTAGAAGGCCGTTATACAGGGAATAAAAGACAAAACGTTTCCCCTGTATTCGGGGAAACGTTTTGTTAACTGAAACAGTATGAAATGAGACAGACGTTAGGAAAAAACAAGATTAATGATGGGTAAAGGTTGATGAAGTATTCACATAACTTGTATGAATTTATTACTTGATAAAGTACTTCAGAAACTTACTTTATCTTATGGAGAGTTTTTCCGTTATTTGTAATGACTACGTTCTTTCCACATTTCGGGAAAAAAGATAATCTGTCATGTCTGTCCTCTGGGTTTGATGCTGTAATAAAAAAATAGTTTTTTATTGTGTATTAGTGTTTGTGAAAATATCTCGGTAACTTTAATCCATTCATGGCTACGGCATTATAAATTTAGTTTAATGATGTCACCTTTCACTGAATTTCTTGAGAGTTAATTCGTAACGTTAGGAAATAATCAAGAGTATGTTATGAGTGCAACAATTTCATATACAATATGCTTCATACGTTGCAATAACACCTCAGCATTCGGTGAAACCAAAAAATAAAAGCAAATGAAATAAATAAAAGCGAAGCCAATAACGAATAGTTATCTGATGACGGCAGCGCGGCTGCATCATCCAAAAGGGAGTGAATATGATTTGTCTTTGGGTCCTGAGAGATTGACTCACCTCCGAAAGTTCCCTGGAAATGGAAAATCCGCCGCCCGTTGCAATCTGAGATCTTGTGATTGAAATCCATCATCACGTGCTCCGTTCTATTATCGGCGTCGCTCAGGCCCTCTATCTTGGTGTTCCATTCGCCACTCTCGTTCCTGGTGCTACGGACGGAGAATCCGAACGAATGGTTCGCCGAGGGCAGGGCCGCGACGCCGCAGTGCGCCTCCGAGAGGCTGACCGCCGTGGTAAGGGCAGCGTCGCATATTAGGAAGACGAACGAGATGAAGAAGCTCGTTCTTGACATTATGGAAATCCAGACGCTGAGACGTCTTACGCTGAAACGTCAAACACTAAAACGTCTAGCGCTGAAAGGTCCAAACACTGGAGCGCTAAACTCTGAAACGTCCGAGAACTCTCTATCTTCAACAAAACTTCCTGAATGTTTTCTTCAAGACTGTTTCACACGGCCCAACTGCTCTCGTTCAATCTTACCTTCTCTTGTCCGAGTTACGAACGCAAGTGAAGCACTGTATCAACGTCTTTCCCACTAAGATTTCGAAAGCCTTCCATTCCACCCCTCCCACTCTAAAAGAAATCCTGCATTCGAAACTGCCCCATCAACTTAACCCGTTTTATCTCAAAGATTCCCTGTTTAAAGAGTTTAATGAATAGGATTTCAACAAAACGTGGCTATATGACGTCCACTGTGGCGCATAACTCTCAAATCTTAATATCCGTTAAATTTGACAACTCCGGATGTTAAATTCTTATTATCTCATTAGATCATTTCGCATTTTAGACCTCTTTGGTAAAGAACAGACCTCGACACATGCAATCGGAGAAGGAATCCTTTCTTCTTTTTCAAATCTCGCAGATTCTCAATTGAGAGAACCATTTCATTCGGTCCTTGAACAGGGATCCAAAGAGGAACGGAACCTGTCTGTCAATCCAAAGAGATGACTCCCTTCTGAGTGTTAAGAGTTCATTCAAAGCCTGGTGTGGATTTACATTTCGATTATGTCAAATCGTACGCTGCGATGGTCAAGCAAAGATTAGCTCTCTTTCTTGTCTTCTTTCTTCCGTCTCCGCTTCATATCTAATATTTGTACTTTAAAATAAACAGGTTTTTATGTCATCTATTTTTAATTTTGGAAGCGTATTCATATTTTATAACCATTTAATAACGTGCCTGTTTGTGGAGAAAATAAGTTTTAACCGAGAAAAAGACCAAGAGCGAAGTTTAAAACATGGTGGTAGAGGAGAGGAAGCCATTAGCTGAAATTTGAATAAGACGGAAAAAGTGGATGGAGGCTATGGTGAGAGGCAGTAGGTTACGAGGCGCATATTGTTAGGTAAGCTTGTAGGAAGGAAAAAAAAGAAGGAGAGTGCGCGTAACTTCACAGTCAATTGTTTTATAGGGCCTGTGTATTGTATTTACGTTGTTTTTTTGCGGTGCAGAATCACGGAAGAAAGATGATAGGTTTAAATAGGATGCTTTTAAAATGTGGGTGTGGTTGAGGATGGAAAAGGTTAAGTAGACAGAAAAAAACAAGCGAGGTAGTGCTAGGAATGTTTGGGGAGGAGAGTTGAAATTTTTGGAAAAATCCAAACGAGGCAGGGAAGATGGATGCAGAGCATTTTGATTGGCAATGGGATGTTGAAGACTGTGATAGGGGGCGGAGAATATTAGGCAACCGAGGAATGCGTAGGACTAGAATAGGGATGTTGGATGGGATTAAGAGAGAAGGGAAGTGTTTGAGAGGGGTTTGTGGTAATCTTGGATGTCAGGTTATGTGTTGTTAGAAGGTGCAAATAAATGCGATGCTGTACCATCTGCGTCAATCCAAAACCTAGCTTAACTTGTACGATACCTTATAATAATAATGTAGTATATCACGCGGTATGAGAACGAAAGAAGGATTGATGGACCTAGTCGGTTTATGAGAGCCCAACATGTAACACCTTGGGTTACTCAGGAAGGGATGGATATACTTAAAAAAGTCCCCTTTTTTAAACTTTGTTAAATGAATATCACTTTCTTTGCCTCTGCTGCCTGTGATTTTCCCATGCGACATTTACCCTGACAAAATAATTCAGTCCTCCTTCAATTATTCCGTCTAATTATATGCTTTATTACCATAGTTATTACATGAACTTAAAGAATTACAACAAAATTTACCTTTCTTCATGTCGTGAAATATGTTTCAGCCACAAATGAGTTGAAATTACGTTGTGAATGTATTTCCCGGGTATATATGTGATTTAATTGTCATTTGACATTCAGTCGTTTTGTGTGCTACGTACTCGTAATCGTCACTTGAGAGAAATCGCCGTAGCATTCGAAAACACCGTAGACATTAGTTGAGACGTTAGATGCGACAGCATCCGCCCTTCCGTTGACTATCAGGAATAAGGTCCCTGAATTATTTATCTTGACCCCAACTCGATCACCGACCTGAAAACGTGAAAGATATCATTAGTGAACGTGAGTGTGACCTGGAGTCTCAGTATGGCTGTAGACATAGATTACAAGATAAATTATTCATTGCAATATTGTTGCAGTTTTATATGTCGTGTGGTGACTGGTGCAAATGGGATTTTTACTCCGAGGGTTTGGTTCGATTCCTGACTTTGGTGCAAATTGTTCAGGTTTGCCGTGTGATGGTCAATTCAATTGGATTATGCCTTCCGTTGTGTGGGACGTTAAATCATGTGATACTTTTGCGCTTTCCGGTAATAATAGGCTGATTCCGACGCCGGGTTTCACTTTACCCTTCTGTAAGTTCCTGTAAATAATTCCCTTACTTAATTGCCTCCTACCGATATAATTAATTACGTACATAGATGACCGGACCTTTGGATTGCCTCCTCCAGTTTTAATTTTACGTAGTTCCTCTTTAAGTTATAGCACGGGAGCTGGTGGTTTGCTGTGAACCTGATATTTACACTTGTAAGATTTTCTCACGTTTAACGAGGATACCTAGCAGATTACAAAAGAGGCAAGTCTTACAAGTTACCAGTTGTCTTTCCCCTTGATTGTGGGGGGGGGGAAGAAAAATGTGCGAATCGGGCATATTTTTTTGTGTCTTAAACTTGGCCGAGTAGTCAATGGGGATGTCAAGACTCCGTTTTGACCATTTTAAGACGATAGTGGTTTGCCGATTCCGGAAAACGGGCCCGCAAAGTTGCAAAAAAAATTGCGAATCGGACATGTTTTTTTCGTCTTAAACGCAAATTTTTTACCCCCCCCCCCGGGGGGAAAAACAACGAAATACCCTATGAGGATCATATTTCCCGGTTATTGGCAAGGTACTCATTAAATGTGTACAGTTTTTGTGAGTGTAAATATGGTGGTCACAACATACCACCAGCTCCCGTACTAATATGTTTGAGCATATACAGCTGGATGGAGGGGGAGGGTTGCTAATGGCGGCTAATGTACGCAACCACGTATGGTACATGGATAATCCGCCATCTTGTAAAACACGAATACTTTTCCTTAAGAAGGAACTAGAGATTATCATTCTTTGACATTTCGTTAGTTTTACGCGCGCATCAGTTCCAAAATTCTACACATGTAATATTTGGTTTTTTACTCATATACATATTGAAACAGCTTATAACGTGACTGAATAGTTTTTGATATACCTAGACAATAATGTATGCTTATCCGAATCTTTTAATTAAACCATAGTAGTAAGATAGTAGACTTGACAATAAAAATATTATTTATTTATTGACAAGAATACTTTGCACCACAATATTGATTTCTCATTACTGGTGTGAATAATCCAATACATTTTCTTTACCTAATCTGTAGGAACGGTTGCACGAAATTACCAAGGAGATGTATGTGGAAAGAGTAAAATATGTAAATAATGACTGCTGATTAACTACTTTTCTAGCTGCCTGGCCCTGTGGTCAAACATGTTTTCTTCCAAGAACACGAAATCAATGAACCGTCACGATCCTGCGAATGTAGCCTCGTCGTGGACGCCCCAACCCCAGAAATACACGTATTCTTCATGTTCAAAGTTATACCAATTTGTTTTTCGGAACTGAGAGTGGATAGGAATAAGTTTAGATATTCGGGCACTTTTTAGGAATACAAGACCTGGATGACAGTATCATACAGTGAACATGTTTCCAATAGCTGTCGCTAGAGTGAGAAGCCTTTTTCAACACTTAGAATGAGGTCTATTGGCGTACAAGTAGGGCAGCTTAGTTATCCGATTTCTCGACTTGTGTGTTTAATTAACATCCATCCAAATTCATCATATATTTATTAAGATACGCGGTGATGCTGTCGTAGATGTGAAGCATTTGAGTTCAGGAAGGCCTAACGCATATGAAAACAAACCTGAGAAACTTCGATCACTGACCAGCTGGTTTTACCAGTGGGAAAAAAGAGACCCTAGACAAAATCGTCATCGGCGGTCATGGAATCATGGCGTCGACGTTTTGAAATTTTTATCGACTGTAGGAAGTATATTTAAAGAAGTACAGATATTTTCACTTTTTATGATTAGTATAGTTTTTCGGAAAAAATTAAGAGACCTTTAGAAAATGAAGGTGCCTCGTTAAGTCACAACCTAGACGAAGCTTAGACACTGTAAAATAGACTATTCATAATGGAAAGGAGACATTAAGTGTTTGAAACCCGGGTCGTGAATAAATCTCTATTCAAGTGAAATTTGCATAGTTTGTCTCCTTTCCATCATGGATAAATTTCACAAGGCTAACCCTAATACCGTTCGGTTTGTTAGACTATTAATAATTGATAAAATTTACAATTTCGGCCGTTTTACTCTTAAGACTCTGTAGAACGTCATAGACAACAATTGTTTTCGGCTTTGTTTTTAGTCGAAGCGTTGAAAACGTATATTAAAAATCACATTGATTTAATATTCAAGTACATTGGGAATTTATTTTAGAGTCGTTGTTATTCCCTCTCTATAGTCCAGCCCAACAAATGGAAGACGAAAGTTGGGTTATGTTCGGCTAGTCTTATCCAAGAAAATTAACCAAAGTTGAAGAAACAATAAGCTCTAAGGGCTCTAAGTTAAATTAAGAGGGGGAAAACTTCAATGGCCGTAATGTATTCTTATATTATGATATATTCAATACTGCGGAAATTGGAGTTTTCCCCCCTTTTATTCACAGTTGAAGAAATTGTCATGCAAGGTTCTGGGCAAGAACTTTGTTAGAAACTAAAACTGTTCCAGATTACTCTAGTTAGTTCTGACCGCGTTTGTGTCTTCAGTCTTCATTCATTATCTTTGCAAATTTGTTTTAGTAAATATCGATTAAAAATATTACCACACGAAAGGTACTTTAACCTCCAATTACGGATTTGGGACATATTTGGAAACTTGGGTGCAATGTAATCTATAGATCGGTCTCTGAACGCTCCAGGAGGGCCAAGGTCGGAATCCGGTTGCCGTCGAACATGCTGTATCGTGATGTCTTTGGTCAAAATGTACCCGCTCAATGCGCTTACGAACCGGATTCGTGGTGTATGTAACATTAGTAATGACCGGTAACCATTAATACTGATAAAAAGTTACAAAAATAATTGAAATTTCTCACCTTCAGCTGATCAAGATGATTCGGTCTGTTACTCAGTATGTGCTGTCCATTGTGGTAGACGTTGTTATGGTACATCACCCACGTACTAGGCCTTTAAATGATAAAAAAAAACAGCGCTAGTTATCGTCCGAAGGCGGATATGTGCACTTCTGAGAGTAAAATATCACATACGCTTCGCTTAGGCTTGAAATCACCAACGAATTCTATAAGATTAGTTAGACGCGTTGTGGATTGCCAAAAATTTTCAATATGATGGAAAGTTAGGTATTGCAATAGGGGAATGTTACCTCGGGGGATTTTAAACATGTGATGGTAAATCAAGGGGCTCCATCAGTCGTGTGATATACAAAAAAGAAAAGAGAAATTGATTGGCTATATCCTTAGGCACAAAATGACGAGGCATTGGCGCAGAAATCAATGCATTTTTTGCCTGAGACAAAAAGTGCACCAATGATACGCCGAAATTACAAGTCGAAAACCATTTTCGAAGAACGGCTTCGGATATAAGGCTCGGAAAAATTATTCGCATTTCTGCTGAAAAATTTTGGCGCCTCGAGCGGTTTTATTAAATGAAAACCTGAATTTATCGATACAAGTATACGTACTTCAAAGCATTGATGTGGTTTGCTATCTCGCCGTCGAAAGGATTGGTGGTGGTGACACCAATGCCCATGAAGTAGCCGAATTTACTGCCCGTCCTTTTGTCCACTGACACTTCAAAGAGCTCGTTCGGTCGGAGAGGTCGATCTGTATACGTCACTCCATGGAATCTTTCCTCGGGTCTGTAAGAGAAAAATTAAGATAATGCAGGTATATTTACTCTCGAGTTTTGCGCGCTAAAAAGTAGCAGCAGTACGCTGGCAAAATTTTGTTAAATTTCTCGTAAATTATTTGTACAAATTTTAAGGGGGTATGCCTGACTGGGGGATTATTATAATTCCTACGCTTTATAGCCAAAGCGAGGAATTTGCACGGAGGAAGTACTGAAA
The DNA here is from genome assembly GCA_037158775.1 of Hetaerina titia. Classification (NCBI taxonomy): domain Eukaryota; kingdom Metazoa; phylum Arthropoda; class Insecta; order Odonata; family Calopterygidae; genus Hetaerina; species Hetaerina titia. The sequence goes on along the minus strand of CM073774.1, from coordinate 71,159,301 downwards.
AATGGTTGGTGTTTGAAGGCCGTTATATTTCGGGGAAACGTATTGTAAACTGGCTAGAGGGAGGCTCTTTAAACAGTATGAAATGAGAAAGAAGTGAGGAAACAACGAAATGAATGATGGGCTAAGGAAGAGGAAGTATTCATATAACTTTTAAGTATTAATTACTCTGTGTAGTACTTAGGAAACCTACTTTATCTTATGGACAGTTTTTCCGTTATTTGTAATGGCTGCGTTCTTTCCACATTTCGGGAAAAAAGATAATCTGCCAGGTCTTTCCTCTGGGTTTATTGCTGTAAAATAAAAAAATTGTTGTTTACATTGCATTATTATTTGTGAAAATATTTCGGTAACTTTAATAAATTCATGCCTTCGGCATAATAAATTTAGCTTAGGAATATCATCTTTCACTGAATTTCTAGCGAGTTAATTCGCAAGGTTAAGCAAGGCAAGGTTAAAAATAATCAAGGGTAAGTTACGAATGCAACAGTTCCATATATAATACTTGTATTAGCCTTCATGCGGTACAATAACACCTCAGCATTCGGTGAACCCAAAAATTAAAAACAAATGAAATAAATAAAAGCGAAGCCAATAGCGAATAGTTATCTGATGATGGCAGCGCGGCTGCATCATACAAAATAGGGTGAATGTAATTTGTCGTTGGGTCCTGAAAGATTGACTCACCTCCGAAAGTTCCCTGGAAATGGAAAATCTGCCGTCCGTTGCAATCTGAGATCTTGTGATTGAAATCCATCATCACGTGCTCCGTTCGGTTATCGGCGTCGCTCAGGCCCTCTATCTTGGTGTTCCATTCGCCACTCTCGTTCCTGGTGCTACGGACGGAGAATCCGAACGAATGCTTCGCCGAGGGCAGGGCCGCAACGCCGCAGTGCGCCTCCGAGAGGCTGACCGCCGTGGTAAGGGCAGCGTCGCATATTAGGAAGACGAACGAGATGAAGAAGCTCGTTCTTGACATTATGGAAATCCAGACGCTGAGACGTCTTACGCTGAAACGTCGAACACTAAAACGTCTAACGCTGAAAGGTCCAAACACTGGAGCGCTAAACTCTGAAACGTCCGAGAACTCTCTATCTTCAACAAAACTTCCTGAATGTTTTCTTCAAGACTGTTTCACACGTCCCAACTGCTCTCGTTCAATCTTCCCTTCTCTTGCCCGAGTTACGAACGCAAGTGAAGCACTGTATCAACGTCTTTTCCACTCAGATTTCGAAAGTCTTCCATTCCCCTCCCCCCCCACCTTAACAGAAATCCTACCTCTCAATCGAAACTGCCCCATCAACTTCACCCGTTTTATCTCAAAGATTCCCTGTTTAAAGAGTTAAATGGATAGGATTTCAACAGAACGTGGATATATGACGTCCACTGTGGCGCATAACTCTCAAATCTTAATCACCGCGAAATTTGATAACTCAGGATGTTATATTCTTATCATCTCATTATATCCTTTCGCCTTTTAGACCTCTCTGGTAATGAACGGACCTCACCACAGTTATCTCATGCAATCGGAGAAGGAATCCTTTCTTCTTTTTTAAATCTCGCGGATTCTCAATTGAGAGAACCATTTCATTCGGTCCTTGAACAGGGATCCAAAGAGGAACGGAACCTGTCTGTCAATCCAAAGAGATGACTCCCTTCTGAGTGTTAAGAGTTCATTCAAAGCCTGGTGTGGATTTACATTTCGATTATGTCAAATCGTACGCTAGACTATGATTGGATCGCATACTTTAAAAGGGGGAATCGTGTTCGATATACTACTAGATTTATTAACGTAATCCAATAACGGATTCGTATTTTTATGCTCAACAAATGGAGTGGGTTGCAAGTGGTAAAACCGAAAACAAATACATTATTATTAGGTAATCTACCGGTTAAGGTAGGTTTTTGGATGGACACAACTATCAAATTCATATTTTGTAACTCCAAACAAAACCCATCCCAGCAACCTACTCAACATCAGATCCCTCTTCATCTCTGTGTACTTTTTTCCTCCCTTCATCCCATCCAACATCCCTATCCTGTTCCTACCCTTTCCTCGCTTGCCCAACATTCTCCCCTCTATTACCATCTTCAACATTCCACTACCGCTCAATACACCTTTCATCCATTTTTCCCGCCTCCATAGGATTTCTCTCAACAAACCACTCTCCTCACCTACCATCTCCAGTACTTCCTCATTAAACAAATACATATAAAAACATAAATATACTCGATTATAAACAAGAAATTAAGTCAGGAGTCGGGGGATCGGAGTTAGGTTGGAGTGAGATCCAACCATTGGAGCAGACAGTGGGACGCTAAGCTTTGCACCGAAACCGGTCTCAGCGTTCTCCAAGCTGTGGAAGCGGCAGGACGTCAGTTATTGTAAACCTCTGCGCCCCGTCCGTGTTACGAAAAAAATCGTATCGACCTTCGAGGAACGTTACGCGATTAAGTTTTGTGCTTTACTGAAAAATCTCTTGAGGAGGCTAACACTATGATTCTTGAGGTTTACGGGGACTCTACTCTGTCCTACTCTAAAGTTTCGAGGTGGTTAAAGGCCTTTAAGGAGGGCCGGGAAGAGGTCGACGATGAACAACGCTCTGGAAGGCCGTCAACCAGCAAAACTGTCAAAAATGTGGCTCTTGTTCAACAAATGTTGGACTCTGACCGTCGATTGAGTATAAAGATGGTTGCCAATGAACTAAACTTGTCGTCCACTGTTGTGTTTCGAATTGTTACTGAGGATTGAGCGATGAGGAATGTGTGCGCCAAGCTCGTGCCCAAGGTTTTTGCTACAACGCGCCACGAGTTCGCGAGTACCTGGCTAAATACCTGGTGCCGACGCTGCCCCACACTACCCTGTTGTCTTGACGAGATCAAGAAGATTTCTTTTTGTTCTCTCGGAATAAGGCAGCCCTGAAAGGAACCCGTTTTTCGCCCATAGGAGAGATCCAATTAGTCGTACGAAGACCTACCTTAAACCATACTTAATACAATAAGCACGCAAAGGAAAATATAAAGTAGAAAAATACCTTCAGATGAAATGACACCTATAGCTGTGCATTCCAAATAATTCTTATTTATTTTTGCCAAACTATTACATATTCTTCCAAAAAAAGTTATATTTTTGTGATCTTTAAGCTCACCAGTACATTTTTCGATGAGTTTTTGAGTAGTGCACAAAGCAAACAACACAATCGGTTTGTTTACATGGGTGCCATGGACGCCATATATTAAACATAAAATGAATTTACATTATTGCCAAATGCTTCAAGAGTAATTCTCTGGTATTATAACTATACCAGAATACCCGTACAAATAAAAATTTCGGGGATGGCGTAGATGAAAAATATTATTTTATAATTAAGTTTCCCTATATTACGCATTCGTTTTTATTGTGAAGAAAATCGAGAGAAGGAATACCTCAAAAGTCCAAATGAAATCAGAATTCCGGAAACTAAATAATTTTTTTTTGGAATTTATTGCAGCATACAATACCTATATAATATATGCAATGCAAATAATTGGCTTCATTTTGAGTTTTATCATTCGATTTTACGTCACCTGGAATATTAATTGGTGATCGTATGCGTTTCCATATCCCAGCTCGACCTTTCCATTGTATCTTAGTTCTGCGGTCTGCGCACGCGCAATTTTCTCTTGGCAACGGACAAACACGACGTGAACTCAACGGTGTGTACAAACTATAGTGAACATTTGAACAAGGTTTTCTGTCCTTTCGATTAGCGCGGTGGCGTTTACAGTGTGATCTGCTGTCCGTGTATTCTTTTATCAAAGGTAGAAAAACAGAAAATGGAGGAAAAGACTCGAAAAAAAATCTTTTCATCAACCAAAATTTGTATTAGAGCGAATAAAAAAGAATAAAGCTACAAAATTAACTAAAAATAGATGGTCAAGCGATATTTAGCCCTCTTTCTTGTCTTCTTTCTTCCATCTCCTCTTCATATCTAATATTTGTACTTTAATTATGACACTTCCTAGTGGTACACCCTACGTTACCTTGACAGTATCGGATGATACGCCGTCCAGGACGACTGTTTGAACCCGATCCCTTAAGAATTGTTTAATCCAGCATATAATGCTTTCGTGCATTCCATAAGTTTCCAACTTCGCGAGTGATTTGCACTGAGGGACTTTATCGAAAACTTTCTTAAAATCTAGGAATATCGCGTCAACTGGAATATTACTTCCACCGGAGTTCAATATGTCATGAACAAAGAGTGCGAGTTGAGTTTCGCAGGATTTACCCTTACGGAAACCGTGTTGGTTTTTTTTAAGGTAATCTACCGGTAAACGTAGGTTTTTGGATGGACAAAACTATCACGTAATTACATTGCGACTCCAAACAAAACACAATCGAGCAACCTACTCTACATTAGGTCCCTCTTCATCTCTGTGCACTTCCTTCCTCCTTTTATCCCGTCCAACATCCCTATCCTGTTCCTGCCCCTTCCTCGTTTGCCTAACAGTCTCCCCTCTATTACCTTCTTCAACATTCCACTGCCACTCGATACGCCTTTCATCCATTTTTCCTACCTCCATAGGATTTCTCTCAACAAACCCCTCTCCTCACCCACCATCTCTAGTACTTCCTCATTTGTTTTCCTTTCGGTCCATTTAAATTTCTCCATTCTTTTCCACACCCACATTTCAAAAGCCTCCGATCTACGTCTATCCTCCTGCTTCAGTGACCACATCTCCGCACCGTACAGAGCTACGCTACATATCAAAGAGCGTGTTGGTTATTAATCAATAAATCTTGGCTTTTGAGGTACCTCATCATGGAACTAACAGTGATGTGTTCATGAATCTTAAGTCGATATTGTCCGGTCGATGTTTCAAGAGTACCCAATGATATGCTCATAGCAACTCTTGCGCCGAAGTTTGCGACTTATTTAGTGACTTATCCTCGTCTTTAAAAATAAAGCCTTTAACTGTTTAGACTTTAAAGACGATTTCATCAGGCTTGGAAAATGCGTCCATGGGTTTTCAGGACGGAATATTTACCTTGAATCAGAAATTCACGAAAATGCATATATAGTATACGAGGAGTGTTCAAAAATTAACGAGATTTTTTTCATTTCGCGGGCTTGGAGAGTCCGATTGTTAAACTGTTTTTTATTATGTTGGTATATATGCCCCTGAAGTATGACAAAACTTTCAGCTGTTTTCATTTTGGACTTTGTCTGTGACACCCACTAAGTTTAGACGTGTTTTATGAGTACGGCGATTTTCGTTTGTTAAAAGAAATGGATCAAAGAATTTGTATCAAATTTTGCGTAAAACATGAAATGAAGAGTAACAAAGTGTGTGAAATGTTAACGAAGGCCTATGGTGAGTCTGCTATGAGTAAATCAAGGGTTTACGAGTGGTATAAGCGTTTCCAAGAAGGCTGTGAAGGCCATGAAGATGACGAACGCCCTGGACGCCCCAGTACGTCAACAATCGATGAAAACGTGGAAAAAGTGAAAGAAATGGTAATGAACGATCGCCGAATCACAATTAGAGAGGTCGCTGATGATGTTGGCATATCGATTGGATCATGTCATGACATTTTTTCCAATTTTTTAGGTATGAAACGCCTGGCAGCAAAATTCGTTCCAAAATGGCTTTTGCACCACGGTAATGCACCAGCTCACACTTCATTCATTGCTTGTTCGTGAATTTTTGGCCAAAAACATAACTGCAACGATGCCCCAGCCTCCATATTCGTCAAATATGGCTCCGCGTGTCTTTTTCCTTTTTCCAAAATTTAAGAGAACCTTGAAGGGTCGTCGTTCTACAGCAGTAGATGACATTAAAAGCGCATCGCTGATAGAACTAAAGGCTATCTCAAAGATCGAGTTTGAGAGGTGTTTCGGGGATTGGAAGAAGCGCTGGCACAAGTGCATAATCTCCAATGAGGACTACTTTGAAGGTGACAACATCAATGTATAAGAATAAATAAATAGTATTGTCCGAAAAATTAAAATTCCCGTTAATTTTTGAACACACCTCGTATGCATAATAACCAGCGTGTTTGAGACAAAAACCATTAAATCTTTTGTGACGTGTTGATACGTCACCTGCGAGGGAAAAACGAGTACTTGGATTCGTGCGTAACGGTGTCTACCTCTCTTATTTTATCCTGTCGGTCTAAATCTACTGATATAATTTGGCGCTACAATAATTGTTGTAATAAGCACAAGATCGTACTACGCTACAATAATTGTCTTCGTGTCAATTGAATCAAGAGGCATCTTGATTCACGGTTCCCAAATCTACATACGAGTAATTTATTCAGCAAACCAGTGATGCTTATCAGCTTCTCGTAACAATTTTGAGCAAACCTGGCGGATTTTCTTCGAATATTCTGCAATGCCATAATTAATGCTTTCATCCAAGGATTCCAAATAAGTGCCGTGAATTCCAATTGTGACCTAACTTAACCCAGAGAGTAACACCTCTCTCATTACATTTTCCCACGACTCGTCTGATTAAACATAGCTTATTTTAGGCTGACCAACATGTTCTTCTAATGTTCGTACCCCAATGGATGGTATGATTTCAGTGTAACACGTAAGTATTTGACCTCCTACCCTGAGTTGTTTAATTTGATTCCGTTTATTTTCATGCATCCCTCATCCTTTCTCTTTTCTGTTTTTTTCCCTACATTTTCATAACTGCGGCTGTTTTAAAGATTGCATTCTAACCCCAATGCACTAACTCACTCTTTCATCCGGTCGAATTCGCTACGGATTATCTGCAGAAGTATGTATTTTTGGGGCAAATAATTGTGCTGTCCTTAAAATAATCAAAGTTAACAGTTTATGTGAGAGCGTAGGCCGTTAGAGCGGGGTATGGGTAGACCAAAAGTTGTGTGTCTGCCTGTGAAGTTCGCTGGTTCAATTCCCGTGACCGGCGAAAATGTTTCAGCTTAGAAAAAAATTGTTAATGGTATTTCGGAACGAGACAACCACACAATAACATAAATGGTATTTCGCAATGGGGAAACGAGAATAATATACTCTTACAATGATGCTGCCATTAACCCATGGGGAAAGGCAGCAGTTTCACCAAATGCAGACAAGAAGTGGATCGGTCCGGCATCAGCTGCCACAGTTGCGGGCGAGAGTGAAGCTATCGGTCGCAATACTGCGATGTGGAAGGCAACGGGAAACCACCACATTATTCCCCCAAGGATATGCGGCCTTACATTCAACTATGGCATGGTGGCTTTCCTCCCGGTATGATGTTCCAGTTAAACTGGTCCCCCAGTCGGATCTTTCTCCATGGAATAATCAAAGATAGCTACGACAGCGGAAATACTTTAAGTATACCAGAAGACTTCGAGAAAATTATAACGATTGCAATAGCGCAAAGAAACCGAAAACAGATAAATGCGAAGAACACAGAACATTGAGAATTGTGACTTAAGCATCAAAAATCCTTGCTAGAATAATTAGCCGAAGAATAGAAGGGAATTTCTTAGAAAACCAATGCGGATTGAGACACGTGAATAAACCAAATAAGTGACATTCGTGGACTTGGAGAAAACCTTCGACAACGTCGAATGGAAAAAGATGTTCAAGATACTAGAAGCTCTTAGATTGGACTACGACGACAGAAGGATTATACATTGCCTCTAAAAGGATCTGGTTGCAACAATGAAAACGAAAAATGAGAGAAAAAAAGAAGCCAAAATAAACAAAGGAGTACGACAAGGATGCAACCTCGCGCCAGTAATATTCAACGTATACCTGGAAGAGGCAATAAAAGAAACACAAGAATTGAGTGTCAAAGGAGTCAAGATGAATGGAGAAGAAATTAACATGCTCCGGTTTGCAGATGACATCGCAGTATGGCGGAAACGCGAGGGGACCTGCAAGCAACTGTAAGTGCTAACTCCAGTCCTGGGGGAATATAATATGAACATCAAAGAGTTAGGGCCCAATGAAAACCTAGCATAATCGGGATGCTGTCGAGTCGAAAGGATTCACCGGGAACCAAAGGTAACCTGGAGAAAAAGTAATTAAACTATGGAAATAACCACCGATGCCCCATAAAGTATCATTTAGTAAATAGTGTCAGGGTACTTTTCGCATGTTCCAAATGTAGCTTAAATGAAGCCGAGTGAAACGTCTCTCTCACCCTTTCATTACGCTTTCCCACAACCCGTTTGATGAATCCTTGTTTCCATATTGGTTGACCCACATATTCTTCTAATGTGCCGTCAAAACGACAAGTTTCTGTTATTGTACACGATACTCCGCAAGCCGCCGCAAGGGCGGGTGGCGGGGGGTGTCAAACAAGCATGTAGAATTATTAGTTTATAAATTCGGTTGAATACGTTTTAGCTCATATGCAGCTTTCGTGCATACACATGTTATATACATCATGCAGTAATTGTTGCGTTTGACTAACTCATCTAATTCTAGTACTCAAGTTCCTTTATTTTTTAATATTATGTCATTCTTATCACTCGAGTGTGTTCTCAGAACATACATCGGTCTTTGGACGCATCGGTACTTGAAGCAATTTCTTCCGCTTCAGATGAGGACACGAAATCGATTGTATTTAATGGGGGGAGGGATTTTTACACTTGCAACTAACCCGACCCCCCCCCCCCCCTCTTCGTCACCTTTACACTCCAAACCTTCTTCTTTTTGAGGTTTACAAAAGACGAACGGAAGACCTTACGACAGAAGAAGAGCGCTGCCGTTCAAATGGGTTTTCGGACTTCTTTTCATGGTAGGATCACGTCAGGAAATGGGATGGCCCGACGAGTTTGAGGTGTGTGTGGAAGGTTTCCCTATCCGCGATCGAAAACCCTGAGGCCGCTCCGAATATTTTCTGCGTCGGAAAAATATGTGTGGGTGTGAGGGGTTGTGAGTCTGGTCGTTTTTCGTTCCCTCGGGGAGGGATGGGGGTGTGTGTTTTGATTTCCGATTTTTTCAGTGTTGAGAGAGGGAGAGAGAAAACTATTCGGAGTTTGTTTGGCCGAGAGCGTTCGATGGAATCGTTGCGACGGAGTCAAAAACTTATTTTCCTCTTTTATCTGCATGGCGTCATTTGTTTCTCGAAACTGAAGTGATATAGTGAAGTGTATGTTTTTTTGCTGCGCGATTTCTATGTTTCGTCACATTTTTTACCAACTCTTCATTTTTTTCTTCCATGGTTTCCGCTTGATTTTTTAGCACGCATCAGAATTTCGCGAGGCTTCGTCGTCACATACATTCTTTATCTTCATCGTCCGTATTTTAAACTTAAGTTTGGTTTATTGCAGCCTTTCATTTTTCCTTTCAGTCAGTGTTAATTCCCTCTCATCCCCAGATAACCTCTCTGTTGTACGATGTTCTTAATTTGTCCTATGCATTTGCCTCTTTGACTTCCTCACTGGATCTCCTCTTCAGATTTTTTCCTATCATGTTTCTAACTAATCCATTGTCCCCAATCAAATCAGGTTTCTCTTTGTCGTAGAGTTCTCAATAAGGTCCTCCCCTCTCTTGCTGTTCCATTTATACTTCCTCACTCCTCACTTCATCCATCAGTTTAATCTTCAGCATTCTCCTTTTCAAAACCACGTTTTAGAGATTATATTATTAACTGGTACGTCTTTCCAACGTTCCATTCCACTAATACGTAGAGAGTAATGCGTTCCATACGAACATTTTGACGAACTGCTTCATTTTTTACGACCTTAGGTTATTTGAACATCGTACTTGTCTCTTATTCACGAACGTCTTCCTAGCTTGAGTTACGTTTCGCTTGATGTCGGCAGATCCATCTCAAGTTATGCTGCTTGATCAGGTAGATGAAGTATTGCTCTAGTAATATTGCTCTACTTCCACTCCTAGAGTTGTGACATCTACCTTCAGCAAGGATTTTAGTTTCTTCTTGCTGATGCTCAATATTACGTGCCCGAATCACTTGGTCCACATTATTCAGAAATTCTTGCAGAAATACTCTCGCGTTCCTGCCACTACTATCTTGTCATCTGCGAACCGGAGCATATTTGTTTCTTTTCTATTGATCTTGAATCTCCTTTGATGTTCAATTCTTGCGCTTCCTTTCCTGCCTCTTAAGAGATATACCTTGAAAAGTGCTGGTGAGAGGTTTCATCCTTGTCTAACTCTTTTTTTTTTAGTTATACCTTGTTTTCCTTCTGTTTATTATTTGCATCGTTGTTTCCTGATTCGTGTAGAGGTGATGCGTTATTCTTATATCGTCTTGGGACACTACGTTTGCTTTATAGAAAATCTCTTTTGTTTAGCCATGTAATACAATTCACTATCAGAAATCTACTAACTTATGCTAGGTTTTCGTTGAGCCCTAACACGGTGTGCTCTTCAAACTCCTAAGCCTTTTTTTGCATGGTACAAAATATCCCTAGACTACTTGTAACGTAATGCAATAACTTTTTCTTCACCTGTGATTTCTTTCTGTCTCCTTGAATTCCATTTAAAATATCTATTTTTTTCGCTCTCTCTATCTTGATTTCCGAACAATCTCCTCCCCTCTTTTAGTGTCTTCAGCATCCTATTTGCCTCTTTCAGTATCTTCTGAATATCTATATTTACTCAATAACCCGCAAGCCGCCGCAAGGGCGTGTAGCGGGGGGGTGTTAGGGCACCACCCGTAATTTACAAAGAAAAAAACCGCATGTAGAAGCCACGAGTTTATAGTCCACAAACCAAGCATGGTAAACATTCATGCTAGAACCCTTAAAACCAACACACATGCAAACAAAAAACTACCAACAAATATACACATGCGCCTACATTTAAACCTAATGTCCTTGAATTTTTTATTTTGTTCCGGCTTGCAACTAAAATGTTTTTAATATTTCTAGAGGGAGTTCGGTTTCTTACTATTATGATTTCTGATTGTCCTGGGGAAGAGTGAGTATTTGAATCTATCTGTAATGGAATCTATCACCCTTATTTTATCTTTGTGGTCTAATGTACCTAAGTAGTGTGGGGCCTGATCTCCAGTTTTCCTGCCTTCTTCGAATTTCTCCCAACGACTTCCTTCTTCTCTCTTCTTCTACCATGTTTAGTACTCTTTTCGTTTCTATTCTTTTTCGCCCATACTTACTTTTTCTGTTCTTCTCCAAATATCACGCAAAAATGGAAGATCATTTTTACTATCATTTTATGTGTGATCCTTTCGTTTTGTTCGTAAGAAATATTTTTGGCAAGGTATTCTACCTACCAAAAAGCATTTTGATTGTCATTCTACTGTTGGACATATTTTACAATCTCGATCGGTTTAAGTATTTTGCTTGTAAGATATCTCGGCGATCAATATCACAAGATGTCGTCAGGAATATCACAAGACAGCAGGATGTGAGGAAGGAAAAAATCATTTAAGTATTACCCCTGCAAGCATTCGCGAGAGTATGTGGCAGATCTTAGGCCAGCACGTATTAATATAATTGGTCGTTATTCGTATTCCCTACCTTTTTATTTTCTGGCAGTTCAAATCAGCATATGTGGTGTTTTATACTGTTTGATTAGTTCATTTTCTGAGGGTGAAAAAAGAATTACATCGTACGGGGATTGATGCCATGCAACTCTCTTTATGATATCGACAACCAATATACGAAATGTGGGCAGGGGATTTAGTCTACTCTATGCTACTTTGTCCGTATTGAAATGAAATACTTTACTTTGTAATTCCACAAATTGTGAGGAATTACAAAGCAAAGTATTTAATTTCAATATGTCATGCAAATTCCATAAAGTTACGCATTAGACAACAAATTCTACTTTGTCCGCATTAGATGCATACCTTATGTAAGTTAAGCCTTTGATGTAGCATTCTTACGTCTACGACTCACAACCTTGAATTTACAATGCATGAGGATTTCTATTACTTCATAACAATTTTTCGTGAAGAGGGATAGGTTTCAATCGTCGTGAATCAATGTAAACAAAAAAATACCGGGACCGTAAACTTGATTGGCACTAAGTGATAAGAAAGAAAAGGGGAAAAACACACACACGAAAGCCAAAATAAATAATAAAAATAATAAATAATAAAACAATCTTAAAACCACTCGATCACTAGAGTGTGTAAAGAAATAACTGTCACTCTCGTGAATCACATTCACACACCAACTCAGTCAGGGTTTAAAAGGATCCCTCCTATGCCATTGACCAGTCAAACACACAAATTAATATAAAACTATAACACGGATGTACGCACGCTATCGCTCATTCACTCAATCACTCAGGTGTGCTCGAAAATAAGGACCTTTGCGATTCACAAATACTCACACGTTCAGGGTGTTCCACGGGATAGGTTTCTGTTTATCCTTTTCCAATTCTGAAATACTATATTATGTCTACCCAAGGTCCAAAATATCTGGGGCGTATTCGAGATGAGGTCTGATTGACGGGGAAAAACCTTCTCCTTTTAATTTTGAATTAAAAAATCTCCCCTCTTTTCGTTTGATGAGTTTTCTTTAACACGTCTCCGCAGTTGTCCCTAAATTTTCTCTCCCACGTTCGCTGTAGTCCCCGTATAAATGCCCCTTTTCATCTCAAAACACTGCCCAAATATTTATGCATGAACTGCTGTGCACATTCTCTAGTTTATTCCGTTCTACTTTTATACATACAAGGTGTGATAAAAAAACGACCGGCCTGATTTTATTCTGTGCAAATCGTTCAACGGATCGAAACGAGACACAGTGCGCCATCTAACGACACATCTGACGAATAAAAATAGAGGTATTGCGTTTGTTTACGTCGAGTCGTTACGCAGCAGCAGCGGTACGTGCCTTAACCTGTTCGTCGACGAGTGCAACGGCAGCAATGAAGGAGCTAGAGGGAGTGCGTGTGTGCGTGAAATTTTATTTCAAACTTGGAAAAAGTGCTATGGAGACATTTGAAATGATTCAGCAAGTCTTTCTTAATGAAGCTATGAGTCGAAGCCAGTGTTTTGGGTGGTACAGAATTTTTAAAGCGGGCAGAACCTCGACAGATGAAGATTCGCGAACGGGACGGCCTTCCACTTCGACAAACCCCAACCATGTCACTTTGGTGCGGGCAAATCGCCGATTAACTGTTAGGGAGATAGCCGAGGAAGTGAAAATTAGCTTTGGATCCTGTCAGACAATTTTAACAGACAATTTGGACATGACGCGCGTCGCATTAAAAATTCGTCCTGCGGGTACTGACTGATGAACATGAGTTTTTCGCCAAAACTGAAACCTCTGTGATCCCCCAGCCACTCTACTCTCCAGACGTGGGTTTATCAGCCTTTTTTTGTTTCTTAATTTAAAATAAACCTTGAAAGGGCGCCGATTCGACTCTATTGCAGAAATTAAAACTATTTGTACGGCGCACTTGAAGATGATCCATAAGGCGGCTTACCAGACAGGGTTCGAGAGCTGGAAGAAACGTTGGCAAAGATTTTCCGTCAGCCAAGGCATGCACTTTGAGGGCGACAAGTTCGATTAAGCTGTATTTGTCGAAATAAACAAGTTATAAAATCAGTCCTATCTTTTTTTGACCATAACTTGTGTATAAGCTTTCCTACTTCTCACGACTCTTATTACTTTTTTTATTGTGGTTTACCTTTATCATATACCCCACGCATCGTTCTGATGAAGTTCCAGACAACAATTGCAATTCCTTAGCTCTCTGACCCGTGGTTAATTTGATTTCAAGCAAATATTCAATAAAAATGTTTTGAAGTGCTAATTCATTTATTTGCTATGCACGGGAAATTATAGTGTTTGCTAATAAAATGTGCCGAAGTTTTGCTACTTGACAATTTTTATTGTGACACATTTTCTGTAGGTCACCCCGGTGTGTGCGCGTGTGTTTTGAAATATTAAAGCACCAGAATAAACCCAAAATCTCACGTTTTTAAAAAACGTCATATGGGGTCAAAAATTAAAATTCACGTTTCAGTGGCATAAGTAATGCGTGAGGTGTACAAAAATGAAGTTTTTTTCCTCCTTCAATTAAAGAATCCAAGTCCCTCGCAACTAATGGCTGCCTCCACATTTCACTCGACAACGTTTGGCCACTCGGCAGTATTTTATTTCGAACCCTTTCCCAGAATCCATTCCCCCTCCTCTCCCTGGTTCTCTTGCGAGAACGTCCACATCTATTTCTCTTTTCTTCTCAGTGTGGGTGCTGCTCTGAGCAAACAGATCAATGGCCCAATTGACCCCATTCCACCGAAATGGAATTCGCTCCTCCAGATATCTGTCTTAAATATCAAGACCATATGCTTTTCGCGCGATACGTTTAACATACCAGGACCCTCGAGGAGTGCTCCCAAGGCCATTTCGGAATGGAACAGGGGAACTCTTTATACTCGTAACTTACTGGAAATCAATGGAAAATCAAACCTGTCATTATTTCCATTTTTTCGCGCCAAGTCAATGCACAATCTTCGTGCATTGATACATCGTAGAATAGCATTTATGAGGAACCAGCAGCGTTCGTAGTAGTTTCTAGCAGATTTACGAATGTGGACTGAAATGCATTAAAATAATCTGCGGTTGAAATCCATTTTCGTTCTCTTTTGCTGATAAGTAATGGATGTACACCCATTTTTTAGGCGTGAGACATGTTTAGGTATGAAAATCCAAAGCATCGTGCTATCGAAAGGGACAGGAGCTATGACTATAGCAAAGACAGTCATAGCTCAATGCTATGACAATAGCAATTACTGCACAATTGGCTGATCGAGCAGGGTATAATAAGATCTAAAGGGAAGAAAATAAAGGGTTTTTGCTAGTTTCTTTTAACTGGCCTACCTTTTTCCGTTTCCATTTTTCCTTACCGTTTTTTATATTTTTTTCTTCAAATTACCCTTTCATTATTTTTCCCATTGTCGTACGAACTCTTAGAAAATGTATCGAATTTTCCATAGCACAGTAATCAACCGGTTCAGTTTGGTTTAGTAGGTAATGGTAGAGCACACACATGTACTAAGCCCGATGAGGTGTAAATATTCACATATCAGGGTAGGGGGGCCAGGTCCTTTCCCTGTGCCGGTTATTGTTTCCCAGGAAGACCTGGTACCCGAAAAATCAACTAGCTTGGGTGGAGCTGCAGGTGCCCAAAGTGCCTTGCCCGGGAATCGAACCCGGGACCCTCCGGTCAGTAGTCCAACGCTCTACCCCCTGGACTACCGCGACCAACGTATCGAATATGATATTCTGCAATATCTGTCCTCGACTCAATGGTTTAATGAAAAAAGAAGTGATATGAGTGAAAAAGAGCGGTAAAATTGGATGGCGCTACTTAAAGAAGTTTCATTGAAAGAAATTGAAGGGTTATCAATTGTCACATTCAACAAACGGCAGAGAGAAAGAGTGTAAACAGGCCCTGGAATAAACAAAATCGAGAGCATTTGCATTAAAAATTGGTGAAATAAAAATATACACGTACTGAATTACATTGCGTTCTACCACACTACCATCCCTTCTTCGTTCAAATGTTACATACATATACGTTGGTCAGGAACTTTCTGTTGAAAGTCAAAATTATTAAGTGACTCAGACTTCGAACACCAAAGTCTGGACTTGAATTGACGGGGTTGAATGAAGATTAATTGGTAGATATAAGTGAAAGGGAAAGGAACATATATAAAGGACGAACACATGCCTGCCACGAAACGCATTGTTCCTATCCTTTATGACGTTGTATGATTGATTTCCTAATATCTTTCCCTTTTGTGTCGTCCATATCTCCTTTGGTGGGTGAAACAACTCCTTACGCCATATCTTGGCCAAATACTCGGGGCACTTGGTCGCATAAACCCACCGTAGATTTCATTGTAAGTTACGTTTCCTCGATAACGAGGACGTGCCTGTTTTTACCGAGTGCCTGTTTTCGCCGCCGACCGAGGCATCGGTCGCCGGGATTTGGAGAGCTGCACTGCCGGACTCTCTCGGAAATTGAGGTTCCGATCGTGTTTTTTTCTAGTGGCGTTTGACCGCCTAGTTTTCTAGAAGCGTGAGGTTTGACTCTCGACTTTCTTCCGCCGGGAAGGCCTTGTTTTCGGTTTGTTTACTGCTTCAAGACTGACCTTCACTCCTGGTGTCGTCGTTCCTTTTTCGTTGCTACAGCCGGGTGGGTGTAGCGGGGAGGGAGCGTACACGAGTGTTTTCTTCCTTTGGAGTGCTCGTTTTTTTGGCGCGTTTCCCTTCGTCGTGTAAGCGTGCTGAATTTGATTTTTTCTAAATAGCTGTGCGCCGCCTAAACACACTCGCCTTGCAAGTTGACGAGAAGGTGAAGCTTCCTACCCCGTTTGAGACCCACCTCTTCACGTTAGAGTCCCTGGGCCTCACACCCGAAGAGATAGTGGCGATCTCCATCGGTGCTCTCTCGAAGAAGGCCCCCCTTGGAACGCTGCCTAACCTTCGTGGAGACCACGGCTGTCTCTTCCTCTTCGCACGAGGTCGGGGGGAGGGATGCGGCGGCATGCCGCTCCCTCGCTGGACGACCCATCAGACGAGGCGTCCCGGGAAGCGTCGAAGCCCAGGGTCGAGTATGGACCGGAACGACGTCAGCCACGACCAGATGTCTGGTAAGTGATGTCCGGTACCCAACCGGTGTCGGACACATTTCGTCCGTCGTTGAAGAGTTTTTTTGCAGAATGACTGCTATCATCGATAATTTCAACCCTACCATCCATTGGTAAAAGGATACGTTTCAGGCGTGATATGGTGGAATATCATGATTAATTAAAAGTTAGCAATTTTCCACAAAGTCTAAATTTTTTACGACCGGTTTCAATGTAACTACATCATCATCAGGCGACGGTCATCACTCAAGAGTCCAGTATATAATTTATACTGAAAGGCAAGTAAGGGGAGGGTAGTGGAAAAGAAGGGAGGGGCGTGGGAAGGTGGAAGGCAGAATGGGTAACTATATATGGGAGTAGGGGAGGGGAAGGGGTGTGGGGAAGGCAAAGTAACGAGGTGCAAAGACCTTTAAAGTCCGGAGATAACGTCGTAGCTGGATTGAGGGGGATTTCCCGTTGGGGGTGTGTTCCACGGGGCGGCGCCATACTCCTTGGGTCGTGGAGAAAGCGGGTTCTTGTAACTGGAAGGAAGAGTTCCTTCCTTCTCTCCCTTGAGAAAGGTGGCTTGACCCCCGAAAATTTGGAGACGCGTGTTTTTTTTCTTTTTTGTGTGTTTCTTTATTTTTGTTCGCTTTTACTATCTGCATATCTCTTGTTATAAGGTAATCTACCGGTTACTTACCCCTCTGCCCATCCGGACTCTCCGTTCCCCACTCGCAACTGAGCAGTCTGAGACATGTACAAGTTGCGGATTAGCCTCCTGTCCCTCCAATCCATTCCTATTTTCTGCAGTACTATACTCATTAGTTTTATTTTGCCTTTTGTGTGTGATTGAGGAAAACGTGGGTCACTGTTTCTCAAACACACCCAAGTGACCTAGTGTGTATTCCCTATTTTTCCCCTAACTTGTTTTTTTTTAAACTTCTTTCATTCTTTTTTCTTATCACTTACTGCCAATCCAGTTTACGGTCTTGGCCTTTTTTTTTGTTTACAGGCAAATACGTCCTGATTGTATTCTATATTCCTCTCGATTAGTGATCTCATCACTGCAATGGCATCACGCGTACCTCTTCCCTTCCTAAACCCAAACTGATCATCCCCTAAGTAATCATTTGCCCTACTCTTTATCCTTTTGATGATGATCCTGAGAACAACTTTAGCAGCATGGGATATAAAACTTATTGTTCTGTAGTGATGATGTAGTGACATGATGTAGCTTTTACCTTTTTTGGAATAGAAACTAACACTGATATCACAAAATCTTCCGGCCAGATTCCTTCCTCATAGATACTACGAATCAGTTCATATAGAGCCTTCTTCCCAATTTTCCTAACCATTTCAACAGTTTTACGGGGGTGTTATCCACCCCCACTGCCTTATTTGCTTTCATCTCCTTTAATGCCCTTTCTATTTCATCGTCGAGTATGCCTGGACCTAAACTATCTTTATCTACGTCATGTTCTTTTTCTATGTCTAACCTTGTTGGCCTTCTTTACCAAACAGTGTTTCTATTAGAAACACTGTTTCCTAGTTTACTGTTTCTGTTAGAAACACCTATTTCTTCCATATCTCTTGGATTTTTTCTGGTTCAACTATTATCTCACCCCACTTATCTTTAACTGTTAGCACAAATCTTCCCTTCTTACCTCCCGATAATAAGACTTATCTGCCCTGAATATACACCTTGTGTATAGCGCACCAATTACACCATTACTCTGTAAACTTTCCATATCCTTGCATTGCGTTTTACACCATTCTTCTTTTGCTTAATTTGTGGCCCGTCTCAATTTATTGTTTAACTCTTTGTACTTCAATTTACCATGCAGTGTTGAAACATATTCCGTCCGTTTCTCTTGGATCTTTTGTGTGAGAGTGTGTGCGTGTATATATATATATATATATATATATATATATATATATATATTCATATATTCAAACACGAAAAACCCATTCAGTGGCGAACACATATACACATGGATATAGTTATAAGGAAAATAGATCAAGGGCATCGGCTCGGAAAGTCGAAAGATATGTGGCTAGGTTAACATAAATCAATATATTTGATAGATCAGTATTGGTCAAACCATTTTACAGATACGATCGTATTTTATTTTATTACCATCCCTGGGATTGAAAATTAATTTTTAGCATGGATTTGGCTTTTTTTAAATTTATCGGTAACTTTGTGGTCGTTAAATTTAATATTTAATTTTTATTGAAGAAGAAAATAAAACAAAATACCTTGCAAATTTTACTTTACATTATGCAAGTACAGTAATCGCAATACTCACCCAGTAGTTTGGTTTAATCGGTGACGTTAGACCTCAACTTTAGGGTGGGAGGGAAGTGACGTTCCCGGTTCCTATGCTTACGGTTTCCCAGGGAGATCTTAGAACCGAAAAATATCATACAACCTGAGTGATGCTGAAGGTGCCCGCATGCGTGCCCGGAAATCGAACCATCTTACGTAATGCATTTTTAATTTTTTCCATTTAGTGTTCAATTGGATTTACAAAAATACTTTTTTCTTCCTCTCAAACGGAGAAGTTCCTCAAACGAAAGTTTGAAATCGCGCTTTCCGTACTTCAATTTTTACCGGTTTTTTTACCAAATGTTAAACAAATTTGGTGCATTCCGGGAGGAATGATGGGGGTGTGGGAACGCAATGCGGCAATTCCCACAGCGACATCAATGATGCAACATCGCGCAATACCCATGAGGCCGCGCCTTGCTCAAATGCAACGCGTTCATCCAGCGTAGGTTAAACACGACTTCGTTTCTGCTTTGGCTCCCTAGATGGAGCCGCGGGGCAACCGAAGGCGTTGCGCTAGGCGGCGCAAAAGGGCAAAGTGCCACCTAAGGGAGTGGGGGTGGGGGGGGAGGTCTCATTGGCCCCTTAAGGCCTCCTTCCTTCTCCACATCAACCTCCTTCCCCCACACCGCCGAACCGCAGTCCCCTTTGTCGCGGAGGGGTTTTGCACACACCCCCTCCAGAAATACCGTCAACGGCATTTGGCAAACTGGGTCAGCTGGGGCGGCGATAAGGCCTCCTACCGGTGCTGCTGGAAGATGAAAGGACATTTTCGGTCCACGGTCGAGGCCCACAGCGAGGCCGATTTCTCGCCTCAGCGTTTTAAGGAATGAGCGGAATATCGTAGTATCTTCTCCGCGCACCAGGAACTCGAGATGTGGTGCCATGATGACCTCATTAGGGTTTTTAAAACATTAATTCCCGCGGGGGTTCGAGGACAATGGAAAGAGTTTCCTTCCCATCCACCTGATGGAGTTTAATATTTTGTGAAAATGGGGATCACCTTACGAGTGATTTGCTCCGGTGTTTCCGTCAAGGCGTACATTCTCAACTCTCGCACTATAGGATCGCGAGCCGGAGGGGTAAAGGTTTCACGTTTAAGGGTGGATTGCAAGGACAAAACCTCATAACCCTTAGCCAAGGTCTAAGGCCTTTTTAATCTACTCCTCCAGGCAATATATACCATATACGTATTATTATTAGGCAGTCTACCGGTTAAGGTAGGTTTTTGGATGGACACAACTATGAAATAAATATTTTGTGACTCCTAACAAAACCCATTCCAGCAACCTAATCTACATCAGGTCCCTCTTCATCTCTGTGTACGTCCTTCCTCTCTTCATCCCATCCAACATCCCTATCCTGTTCTTGCCATTTCCTCGCTTGCCCAACATTCTCCCCTTCTTACTGATTTTCAATAATCAAACCACTTTACTTTTCCACATAAACTTTTTAATTTTTACAACCCAGGTTTCGTTATAGCATAACATCATCAGGTCATAAAGTAAAGTGGTTTGATAATTAAAAGTCAGTATGAAGATTTTCCACCAAGTTACGCCAGAAACTGTTTTATTCTCCCCTTCTATTTTTCTGTCAATGGTCGTGGTGGACATTTCTCTTGCCTTCTTTTCCTCCAGCATTTTTGTGTTCCACCTGTGTTCCTTTGTGACTTTCTTAATTTTCTTGTGTCGTAGTTGGCTTTCCATGACCCCCAGGTTGTGATCGGTATTTATATCTGCGCCGGGGTGATTTTTGTATTGCTTAATTGTTTTCTGTATCTCGTTCTCACGAGGATGCAGTTGTTATCTTGCGCTGTACCCTGGCATCTTCCAGGTGTACCTTCTTCTCCGATGTTGCTCGAAGAGGGTTTTTGCCACTACCATGTTCTTCTCGTTGCAGAATTCTAACAGTTCTTTCGTTTTTATGGTGAACTTAGTAGCGTATCAAAATTATTAGAGAATCTAGCTTGGTATCATTCACCGAGTGAAGGTTAAATTACGTATTAAATCTCTTGGGATAATTGGGGTAACCATTGGGATAACGTCTCTTTAGCCATGATGTTGAAAATGTATTAAAACCCCCATTGTTCTACGGTAGGAGATATCATGTCAATTAAATTAGAGATTTTGAGTGTAGAACGGATAGATTTAAGACGTCATTTTTTCCGCGAACGCTATGGGATCTGAATAACATTGTCCGATCGCGGTAGGTCAAAAAATATTGGGGTCAAATTTAGTCTGGTATTTCAATGCAACAATTTCAGAGTGTAAAAATCATTCGCCTTGACCGGGATGATTTTTGCACTCTGAATCTTCCGCTACGTGTTGCATTGTAATGCTACACGTAGCGGATGACTCCGTTGAAAAGTTACTGTTGCGGCATCTCCCGCAGTTTCTTGAAATTAGTCTGGTATTTATTCACCCCCTGCCACACACCATGGCGGTGGCTTGCAGGGTACTGAAGTATAAAAATAAATGTCGTATTTGTTTTCCATGTCAAGCTTCTTATCACCTTTCCAACACTTTATAGGCCTTTCTTGAGGTCATGTGTTTTCTTCTCTTCGCCGAGTGTATACTGTATCTTTCGTTTGTTTGTCTCTAATATCTTTCTGCGAACTTTGTTTTCCCAGGCAATTAAATTTTTTCTCCGCTCTTCATCCATCCGTTATCCAAGTGTTAACTCGTATTTCAAAAGGACCGGTTAAATGATGATTACTTAAACTCTCTGAGTTTAGGATGATATGGTAATACCTTCGACGTTAACAATCTGTTTAGTGCGTATAGGTTTTCACTTCCTGTGTTTATTTTTCCCAGAGTTATGATAAATGAAACTTGAACTCATTTAAAGAGATTTTTCTCGATTACTAAATGAATGCGTCTACGTTCCCCCGACAAATATTTTCCCTATCACTAGTAAACCAAAGGAAAATGGACGATTTTCTTGAGAAGCCGGTGTTTCACATAATACCCCTCGGAGAACATTTTCGAAATATTTCGAAAGAAAATTGATGAAGTACGAGCATTCTTTTAGGATTTCGCTCTTCTTGGAACATAAGGATAATTAAATCCCGGCTTATGGGTTTGTGCTCCCGAGCAATCAATTCAAATTCGTAGGGAATTTTCATCTCGCTGTGAGGACGGTTGATTCGATTTGCGTTATTACACGTCATGTAGCCACAAGCTTTCCAGTCGCCGTAGGACGTAATTATTGGACCGAGGAATGCCCAAACTGATGCAAAAATCAATAAGAATTGCCTTCGGTGGCATCACCAGGGATTGGGACTAAAATTGACGTGATGCCACAACTTCGCTTTGTTTATTTAATCAAAAAATAGCATAAGGCGAATTTGATTGGACAAGTAACAGGGAAAAACAGATGATACCGATAAAAAACTTGACGGATAACACATATATCCAGTAAATAAAAAAAAAATAAGTTCGGTTTACGTGACTACGGGAGACAAAGTGAAGAGTTAATGAGAAGGAGATTTGAAATAAATCAAGATGGAGAAAGAGCACGGTAGGAATGGGGAGTTTGGAACGGGTCGAGGTCAGGGGGAGGCGTTTCGTCATTGCATTGCAGTTTGATGGAAGTCTACGATCTCGTAAAGATTAATGTGCAATTAGTGACTGAGAGGCGAAGTGTGACAATATTAAAGAGGTAATCCAATTCGTGTCGTGGGCAAAAACACTTGAAGGAGGGAAAAGAGAAAGAAGTTCAGATGACCTATAATTACCATTGCCGAATTTTATGAAAAACTTTAAAAATGTTTCGTATCGCTCATGGCACGGCGATAAGAAAGGGAGGAAATGCCGAGAGTGGATCTGATATAATCCAGAGAGAAGTTGACGGAAGTGTGAAAGGCGGTGGAAAATATTAGATAGAAAGAAGTTAATCGGGCAATCAAGTGGTGTGATAGAAGATGGTGTAGCTTTGGCCCAAATTTGGGAACGGTATTTGAGGACAGCAGAATAGATAGGCAAAGAAAAAAGTGCCGAGGGCTGGCTAATTAGATACTTCACCGTATCGATTAGGCAAGCCCACTGGGACAAGTTAAGGGAACTCGCAGCGGCAGGCGCCTTATCAAAGTTTTAGCCAATATTTCATTGGAATATGTACTCATTATCTACGTCATCAAATAACTCAACATCATCGAAACGTCAAAGGTACATATGTGAATGTCATTCCTTTGTGTTGCTATGTTTTAAAAATCTATATTAGTATTTTTACATATTTATGCGTTGCGAAGGACGTTCCATTTCAAAGATATGTATATATACTATTATAAGGCAATCTACCGGTTAAAGTAGGTTTTTGGACGGAAAAAACTATCAAATAAATATTTTTTGATTCCAAACAAAACCCAATCCAGCAACCTAATCTACATCAGGTCCCTCTTTATCCTTGTGTACTTCTTTCCTCCCTTCATCCCGTCAAACATCCCTATCCTGTTCCTGCCCTTTCCTCGCTTGCCCAACATTCTCCCCTCTATTACCTTCTTCAACATTCCACCACCGCTCAATACGCCTTTCATCCATTTTTCCTGCCTCCATAGGATTTCTCTCAACAAACCCCTCACCTCACCCACCATCTCCAGTACTTCCTCATTTGTTTTCCTTTCGGTCCATTTCACCTTCTCCATTCTTCTCCACACCCACATTTCAAAAGCCTCCAATCTACGTCTATCCTCCTGCTTCAATGACCACGTTTCCGCACCGTACATAGCTACGCTCCATATCAGAGTTTTTACGAGTCTTGTCTTAACATAAATTTCAAGAAACTGTAACAGTAACTTTACGTGACGCGCCACAGTCCACGATGTTAACATCGTGGACTGTGGCGCGTCGCGCACGGCTACGAATGCCTGTGACCTTGTATGTACGGTATTTCGTCATAACATCTTGTTCCTTTAAAGCCCCCAAAATTTCAGCGTGTAAGAGGACGTCTCGGTAGCTTAAGTGGTTAAAGCACCCGGCCGGATATCAAGGGATCCGGGTTCGAATCCCGGTCAAGGCGAATGATGTTTACTCTCTGAAATGGTTGCATTGTCTTAACATCTCTACTCAACGTCCCGGTCATCAACTCCCTCCTCCTTGAGAAAGCCTCCTTGCCTAGCGCAATTCTTCTCTTTACGTCCCTACTACTTTGACCATATTGGTCCAAAACACTTCCGAGATATGTAAACTGTTCTACCTGCTCTATTTTTTCCCCTCCTATTTTAATGTTTAGCATACCCTTTTTCTTTTTGGAAAATCGCATAACCTTTGTTTTATTAATATTGATTCTCATCCCATATTTATCGCACTGAATCTCCAATTCACTCAGCAATGCTCGTAACCCCTAGGCTGACTGGCAAAATAAAGTTTGATCATAAGCAAACCTAACTGATTTTAAGAATTCACCGTCAGTTTTCCCAAGATTCCAGTTCTTTCCAAGATCCTTTAGTCATTTCCTCCACATATAAGTTGAACAGCACCGATTATATTAGGGGCAACCACGCACACACACATATAGCATTTAACAAGACAACTTCTGACCAGGTGATACAATTGTTACTACTTGTTCAATTCCGCATTTTTTTCCTCCCTTCATTTCATTCATTATGCCTATCCTATTCCTACCCCATCCTTGCGTTCACCCCTCTATCGCCATCTTCGAAATTCCATCGCTCCTGAAAACTCTGCATCCACCTTTCTTGCCCTTGAATTACTCCTTAAAACCATTCCTCCCTCATCTTCTCTCATGCCCAGTACTTGTTCGTTTGTTATCCTTTATTTCCAGTTAACTTGAATGGACGATTTTCGATAAACTATCAAAAAATCAACTGCAGCTTATCCCACGAGCGTTTTGTCAGCAATACTGAAGGATAAAAAGATTTGGCCCATGGGGGGATCGAACCCGCGACCTTCGCGTTTTTAGCACGAATCTCTAATCAATTGAGGGACACTTCTTTTCGATGAATGTTTTTTAGGAAAAGTAGGAATAACCTGTCTTATTATGGGAAGTATTAACCCCAGCCGTACTCTTACAACTGGGAAAAGGGTTAAACCAAATTATTTATTATTATTATTATATAATCTAGAATGGTGGAAAACGCAATGCGAGGATATGGAAAGTTTACAGAAGAAGGGTGAAATTGGTGCTCTATGCAGCAAGGTTGTTATTATCGGGAAGTAAGAAGGCAGGATCTGTGCTAACAGTTAAAGATAAATGGGGTAAGATAATAGTTGAACCAGGAAAAATCCAAGAGAGATGGAAGGAATATATAGAAACACTGTATGGTAAAGAACTTAGGCCGACAAGGTTAGACATAGAAAAGGAACATGACGTAGAAGAAGATAGCTTAGGTCCAGGCATACTCGACGATAAAATAGAAAGGGCATTAAAGGAGATGAAAACAAATAAGGCAGTGGGGGTGGACAATATTCCTGTAGAAATGTTGAAATGGTTAGGAAAATGTAGGAAGAAGGCCCTATATGGACTGATTCGTAGGATCTATGAGGAAGGAATCTGGCCGGAAGATTTTGTGAGATCGGTGTTAGTTCCTATTCCAAAAAAGGCAAAGGCTTCGTCATGTGAGGATTACAAAACAATAAGTTTGATATCCCACGCAGCTTAAGTTATTCTCAGGATCATCAACAAAAGGATAGAGAGTAAGGCAAATGATTACTTAGGGGATGATCAGTTTGGGCTTAGGAAAGGAAGAGGTACGCGTGATGCCATTGCAGTAATGAATCACTAGTCGAAAGGAATATAGAATACAATCAGGACGTTTTTGCCTGTTTTGTAGATTTCGAAAAAGCGTTTGATAGGGTGAATTGGGAAAAATTAATGCGTGTATTGCAGAAAATAGGAATGGAGTGGAGGGACAGGAGACTGATCCGCAACCCGTACACGTCTCAGACTGCTCAGGTGCGAGTGGGGAACGGAGAGTCCGGATGGGCAGTGTTAGGAAGAGGTGTAAGGCAGGGTTGCCCATTGTCACCGGTACTGTTCAACGTATATGTAGAGGAAATGATTAAAGAGGCATGGGAAGAACTGGAGGTATGAATGAAAGTCGGAGGGAATTCGTAAAATCGGTTAGGTTTGCTGATGACCAAGCATTAGTTGCTCAGTCAGCCAAGTGGTTGCAAGCATTGTTGAGTGAATTGGAGGTTCAGTGCGATAAATATGGGATGAGAATCAATATTAATAAAACAAAGGTTACGCGATTTTCCAGAAAGAAAAAGGCTAAGCTAAATATTAAAATAGGTGGGTAAAGAATAGAGCAGGTAGAGCAGTTTACATATCTCGGAAGTGTTTTGGACCAATACGGTCAAAGTGGTAGGGACGTAAGGAGAAGAATTGCGTTAGGCAATGAGGCTTTCTTAAGGATGAGGGAGTTGATGACGGGGACGTTGAGTTGGGAGGTTAAGAAAATACTTGTAAAAACTTTGATATGGAGCGTAGCTATGTACGGCGCGGAAACGTGGTCGCTGAAGCAGGAGGATAGACGTAGATTGGAGGCCTTTGAAATGTGGGTGTGGAGAAGAATGGAGAAGGTGAAATGGACAGAAAGGAAAACAAATGAGGAAGTACTGAAGATGGTGGATGAGGAGAGGGGTTTGTTGAGAGAAATCCTATTGAAGCAGGAAAAATGGATGAAAGGCGTATTGAGCGGTAGTGGAATGTTGAAGAGGGTAATAGAGGGGAGAATGTTGGGCAAGCGAGGTAAGGGCAGGAACAGGATAGGGATGTTGGACGGGATGAAGGGAGGAAAGAAGTACACAGAGATGAAGGGGGACCTGATGTAGATTAGGTTGCTGGATTGGGTTTCGTTTGGAGTTACATAATGTTTATTTGATAGTTGTGTCCATCCAAAAACCTACCTTAACCGGTAGATTACCTAATAATAATTAGGTAATCTACCGTTTAAGGTAGGTTTTGGGATGGACACAACTATCAAATAAACATTTTGTGGCTCCCCACCTAGCAAAATAATCTATATCAGGTCCCTCTTCATCTCTAAACCATATTATGATTACAAAAAACGCTCTGGCTAATTTGTACCAGATAGCATTGACCCTCACCCTTATCAAACACTCATCAATCAGGGGCTTACGAAAGAATCATCTCTGCGCCAGCGGCCCACCAATTGAACGTAATAAAATAAAATAAATGCAATTTAGTCACGCACTCTCCAGCTAGGATGTACCAAATAGCATTGATCCTTGCTCGTCCCAAGCACTCTCACCCACACAGGGCTTGCAAGAGATTTCTCTCTGCTCCAGGGGCCCACCAATCGCACGTAATAAAATAAAATAGATGCAAATTAATCACGCTCTCTCTAGCTTGGATATACTAAATAGCCTTGATCCTTGCTTAGTCCCCAGCACTCACACAACCAGGGCTTTCGAGAGGTTTCCCTCTGCGCCAGTGACTCGACAGTCACTCACTTGGTTGGGTACGCGTGGACGTCTTAACCCTTACAAAACTCACTCACTCAGATAGGTCTACAGTGGAATCTATTTCGACGTAAGTACTGTGACTCTCAAACTTTGGGAAAGGTAGGGGATGTGCCTACCGTAACGTAGTCTGCCAAACCCCTCTAAGCGAAAGGAGAGCAAATAGTCGCTAGGTGCAAGGTGGGGACTGTTGTATAGGGTGGGTGATAAAAAAAGTTCCCAAACAATTTTTTTTAGTATCCTGCAAGGCATCGCCAGGGTGTGTGGCAGGGGGTGAATGCATACCAGATTAATTTTGACCCTAATATTTTTACCCTTAACGCGGTCGGAGAATGTTATTCTGATCCCTTATTGTACGTGGAGAAAATGACGTCTTAAATCTATCTGTTGTACATCTCTCTCTAATTTTATTGACATAATCTCGCCTGCCATAGTATCATGGGGATAATAATACATTTTCAACATTATTACCAAAGAGACATCCTTACAATTTATGCTGGAGACTTAATCTGTAATTTAACCTTTGCTCCATGTGTGATTCCCAGCTTAGCTCCTCTAATATTTGGGATACGGTGCAAACCAAAATCAGGGTAGGAAATGTCGGTGTCAATCTTACTCACGATTTGGGGAAATTTAATCAGCAAGAGCTTTAATCGTCAATCTTTGATCAGGTCGCTGTTCTTCGCCAACTTGTTGAACGATTTTATCGGTGTGGATACTGAGTCAGCCATTCCGTCGTTCACCATACAGTTGCGGCCACAGTTGAAGTCTCGACTCCACTGCCTAGCTTTTCCTTAAGCCAATAAACTAGGTAGAAACTATCAGTAAATTTGGGGAGGTGATGGCACTTTTGCACACAAAAATCGAATAACAGCCCGCAATTCGAAACATACGTAAACGATGATTTTGCGGACATTGTTATTGACAATCACTGACAGACAAAAGGCAACAAAATGAAATAATAACTTCAGTGACTTCGTCAACAATCCTTAGGTGAAGCTGCATGCGTACAACTATGTTTTTACCCGCTATTATTTTAAACTAAGAATACGGCCATTAATTTTTGAACATACCTCGTAATAATAGAGAACTGTCATTTCTTCATCCTTTCCAATTGTGTGTGTTCTACCGGAACTCTTGTCAAGAGCAAGAGTTTTGGAGGAAATGTATTCACCATTATTATTTATCAGGAAATGCACTGCAAATACATGGCCGTTTAAAGAAATTAATTCAAGGTATTCTACCATTTAAAGAATTCCGTATTGTCCTTATCGACCCTTATCTTCTGCGTTTAACGAGAAATTTCTTTTGTATTCCCTGCATAATTAATTTCTTCATTTCTTCGCAACTTTTCTCTGCCTTTTACCCTATCTAAAAAGCTCTCTCTCTTCTTTCCTGTACCCCGCTTACCCAACATCGTTCCCATCCATCGTGGTCTTCAACATCCAACTAATTCCCAATATTTCCTTTGCTCACTTTCAATGCCTTTTTCGGATTTCCCCTCTTAACTTCCTCTCTTCGTCCACCCTATTCAAAACCTCGGCTTTTGTCTTTCACTCTGTTCAACTTATCTTCTCTCCATTCTCCGCCACGCCCACATCTCGTAAGCCTCTCAATCCACGCCCATCCTCTTGCCTTAAAAGAAAAGGTCTCGCATAAATTAACCTCTACGCTACATATTAAAGTATTTACTAACCTTTTCATCACACGCTTACCAAGTGTACCTGTTATCAGATATCGTTTTCTCGTAAATGCCTCCTTTGCTAACGAAAGCCTCCTCATATCACTACCATTAAAATTCCCATTTCCCCCTAAAATACTTCCAAAATATACGTAAACCGTTCCTCTTGCTCTTATTTTTTCCCTTTAAACGTTTAAAGTTTGGTATCTACTTCTCGAAAATATCATTTCACTCGTTTTTCTTGTGGGTAACCTCCATGTAATATGCATGAATGTCGTATTGTTCCCGTAGAGAACTCGATACAATCTGCAATCCGTTGGCTATATGTCTCACCCTTTCCCATCTACATTTAAATAATACCGTGTAAACTGCCGCAAGGGCGTGTGACAGGTGTATTTAGGTCACTTTCCATGCATGAACAATCATTGCATCTTTACACAGATAAAATATTCGATCATACACTCGAACAAAGTTGGTCAACAAGAATACAAGCTATTCAATATGCAAAAGTATTCAATAACATGGCAATTTCCTACGGGAACAATTTTATAAAAATGGGTCTATTTAATACGCATGCAGGATATTGATAAAATAGTATATGCACTACAATTACTAATTATCCCCTTCCCGCCTGCGGTCATATCTATTTGGATCTCTAAACGCACGAGGAGAAAAACCATATTTAAAATACAGGGTTCGTCCGGAAAATAAGTGTACTAAGCTCAGGAAAAAAAAATTATTACACTTTTACATATCTTAAGCTAATATTCCTCAAAATAGGACCCTTGTGAGTCGATACACTTGTTCCAGCGGCGTTCCCATTCCTGGAACGTTCCCGCGAAGGCATCATCGGGAACCTCTCGAAGACACGTCGTCACGGCCTCTTTGACGGCGTCCAAAGTCCCGTATCGCGTTCCTTTCAAACTCCTCTTTATCTTCGGGAAGAGAAAGAAGTCCGGTGGTGCCAAGTCCGGGCTGTAGGGCGGGTGCAGCAGCGTTGCCACGCCGTGCTTGGCCAAGAAGTCCGACACGACAAGCGCGGTGTGAGACGGCGCATTGTCGTGAAGCAGCCGCCAGATGTTTGTGATCGCTGGCCGGACGCGGGCGACTCGTTTTCGAAGCCTGTCGAGCACTTGGACGTAAAATGCAGCATTTACAGTTTGTCGTTCAGGTACAAATTCGTAGTGGACGACTCCCCTTTTGTCAAAAAATACTTATTTGTCAAGACACTTATTTTCCGGACGAACCCTGTATGTATCTCAGTTTTACTATCTATCTCTCTGATGTCACGCACGTAATCTGATCTAACACAGTAATTGTAATACGTCTTTAATATCCTCGGATAAGGGACCAGTTTCAAATGTACGCAGTAAATGTAACCTGTATTTCAACCTACGGTGAATCAGCTCCCATTCTAATTAATCCCTTAGTTGTCGTGACACTTCCAACTTGTTTATAACACATTTTCACAAACCTACCTGGTATACGTACTTCGCCCTCGATCTAGTTCTAAGATAAACCTATGTCTTTGAGGATCCCATAAACTCGCAGCATACTCTAGGTGGGGCCTAGCTAACGCAAAATAACAAAGCCCTTTTACCCTATTATTACATTTCCCGAGTACTCTTTTTATGAATTTTAACTTTTTATTTAATAATCTGTGGCACGATCATCTTCAAATTAACTGACTTAATCATACCGCTGCCAAATGTAATTCCCAGCTGAAGCTCTTAACATGTTCACCCTCTGCGTCTAGGGAATAATCAGTTCTACTCAATTGCATGCACTTTCACTAACCTTGTGTGCTATGTTGTCAAAACCCTTCCTACATGACCCCATTAAAATCCCATTAAATAATGTAGTGCTATTTACAGTATTGTTTGCTCTGCTATTGTTTGTTTTTAAATTTCCCCTTCCATCCCACGTGTCTCTCCTTGTTGGGGACACTCCCGCTACCTGCAGCGTTGGGTCAGATTCTTTACATGTGTCCTTGGGGAGGAGAGCGTTTTATGTTGCATGTTCTTGTGGTAGTGGAATTTTGCCTTCTTGCTTTTCATATTCTGGCTTTGGGGTTCTTGTATGGATTTCATACTGCATCCTAGAAGTGCAATTGTTTGTTGGGTAATGGTGTATATGTTTGCATGTAAGTGTGATGAAAGGATTTTTGCATGAGTGAAGGAATTTTTGCACGCATGCGCCACTGTGGGTACGGTTTTGTATGTGTGTGGCGATTTAGCACGTGGTTTTGTTCCTTTTTACGGGTGGTGACGTAACACCCCTCGCTACACGCTCTTTGCGGCAGCTTGCGGTGTATTATGTAGATGTAGATGTTACCCTTTAAATGTTACTCAGTGTGCATATTGAAAAAGTACCGGCGGTAAAGGACAACCCTGTCTTACTCCCCGGGATCTTACTAAAACTATATATTCTCCCCGCACGCGTTGAAAAACACAGGTTATAATGGCATCTTTGTCTGACTTCTCAACATTTAATATATTCCACCTATCTTGATCCCGAATCCCGAATCCCCCTCTTCCCTCCTGTGCTGTCTGATTCGTCTACGCATGTTCAAGTTTCAAACATAACTGCGATTTACTCCTATGATTTGCAATATTTCAATCAGATTTTGTGTCGATTGAATGAGGCGTGGAAAATTACCTTGGGATATTAATATATCGTAATGTTCTTCTCTTTGATATGGAGTGTACCTATGTACGGCGCGCAAACGTGGTCGCTGAAGCAGGGGGATAGACGTAGATTGGAGGCTTTTGAAATGTGGGTGTAGAAAAGAATGGAGAAGGTGAAATGGGCCGAAAGGAAAACAAATGAGGAAGTACTGGAGATGGTGGGCGAGGAGAGGGGTTTGTTGAGAGAAATCCTATGGAGGCAGGAAAGATGAATGAAAGACGTATTGAGCGGTAGTGGAATGTTGAAGAAGGTAATAGAGGGGAGAATGTTAGGCAAACCAGGAAAGGGCAGGAAAAGAATAGGGATGTTGGACGGGATGAAGGGAGGAAAGAAGTACACAGAGATGAAGAGGGACCTGATGTAGATTTGGTTGCTGGATTGGGTTTTGTTTGTTTGGAGTTACAAAATGTTTATTTGGTAGTTGTGTCCATCCAAAAACCTACCTTAACCGGTAGATTACCTTCAAGAAATGTTCCTCTCTCACCTTTGGTAAATTCCGAAGGTTGACCATTGTAGTATGTTGAAATTTCGTATGGAAAATGAAAAGTAGATAAAATGTTGGGGATGAACCGTTCCGAAATACTTATCAATACACGGTCACTGTTCTCGGGGAGGGAGGAAATATTTCGATGGAAGGACGTTATATTTACCAATACCCATTAATCACGTGCTCAACATTGTTGTATTACGTTTAAAATTAAGCATGCTCCGGCGAAAATTAATCGCGATGGTAAAAGCCTTCTAAGTAAATTTGTCAATTTCAGATTTGAGATTGGGCAGTTTTTTTGGAAAGAGAATAAATGAAACACTTCATTCATATTACTAGGTAAGTTGTGGGGATGGAACACGCATTTTCATTCGATTGGTGATACTAGAATTATTTTTCGATGTCAAATTCTCATTATTTTATAATAATTTAAATTTAATTAATATTTAATATCTTTTTCTGTGTAATTAAATGTTGAATCGCAAACATATACTGAGAATTAACTAGAAAAAAAGCTATTTACAGAGACTACCGTGAAAATTTACAAGATAAAATGTCATTTTCAAATAATTTGTTAATTTTAGATTTAAATAACCAGATAAATAGTGCCAGTTAGTCTTTACACTCTTTAGAAAGAAGACAAAATTATTACCCTACGAAATTGTACAAGGACCCTCCGTCTTTTAACCCTGGTAAATTTAGCCCTGCCCTAGTCCTATTCTCTGAAGAATTACAAAACTAATGTGGATGAGAGATTGAAGGTCTTATGCTAAAACTGGGTTCGAATGAAATTCGGTCACGTGAATATTCTTGTCATCCTCCATCTTTAACTTTAACCTGTTAGTGCCTTGATACCCTCTTTTTTATTCTCCAAAAAGCATGGACTCGCGAGGACGTTTGAGTTAATTAGCATTCTTCGCCGTCGTTTCCGGGAGCCTAAGCGAAATTCTTGCCACGGTGCATTATTATTCAATTAAATTTAAAGGAACTCGTTGGAGTGGTGGAGAGAAAAAAAGAAGTTCTTCGTCGGACCATTAAGAATTTTTTCACCTCTTCTCGATCAACATACAAAGACCCACCCAGTCAAAGTTAAGAAGGCGCTTTAGGAAGGGGATAACTGAAAATAAAGGGTGGGTCGATGGACCTTTAAAAAAAAAAAAATCGAGAAAAACTAGTTTTATTCACAGGGCTCTCCGTTCTCTGGTTGAAATAACGTCTTCTCTATTTTTTTTACCTTTTTTAAAATCCGTTTCCATTGAACTAAATGCGTCGAGGCTCTGAAACTAAGATGGCCTGCCTATTTTATAGAGGTGTTTTTTTTTTGTGTGTGTGTCCGTTTTCGCGGCGGGAGTTTTTCTTTTCTTACGAGGAGAGCTAGGATGGCGTTCGCTCGCGAAGTTACGTTCCGAATGGAATTGCCGGCACTTGGTTTACTCGCTGCTGTTACTAGTTTTTTTTGTCTTTCTTTTTTAGCATTTCACGAGGGAGTATTCCTCGGAAATGCTATCGCCACTTTGCGCCTTTTTTTGTTCCATACTCCTCAAATGAGCAGAATTGTTTTTTTTTAAACCACCAAATCCACCCTCTTCATCACATATTAAGCTCCATTCGTAAACACGGATTTCTCGTCAGTTTTTTTTTTTTTTGACCTTCCATTGAATTTCCAGATCCAGTGAAACGTACACTCGCCCGGGGGCAAGACAGTTAATTGAAGTGAAATGTTTAAAAAAACATCGGTTAAAGGGTATTTTTTTAAAAAAGTGGATCCAATACCTAAGTTTTTTCTATTTCTAAACTTGAAAAAACACACTAAAATAAATATATGTTCTAAAGCCCTCATTACGATACAAAAGTCATTTTTTAATCCTTTAATACTTCCGACCTCTCCTCATTACGTCGATCTCTTTTCCTGCCTCTGTTATATCGTCTAATCATCATTCTCCCCTCGACCTCAGATTCTGGGTATATATATGTATATGTATATACATATATATATATATATATATATATATATATTATTACTATTATTATTATTAGGTAATTTACCGTTTAATGTAGGTTTTTGGATGGACACAATTATCAAATAAACATTTTGTGACTCCCCACCTATGAAACTAATCTACATCAGGTCCCTCTTCATCTCGGTGTACTTCTTTCCTCCCTTCATCCCGTCCAACATCCCTATCCTGTTCCTACCCTTACCCAACATTCTCCCCTCTATTACCTTCTTCAACATTCCACTACCGCTCAATACGCCTTTCATCCATTTTTCCTGCCTCCATAGGATTTCTCTCAACAAACCCCTCTCCTCACCAACCATCTCCAGTACTTCCTCGTTTGTTTTCCTTTCGGTCCATTTCACCTTCTCCATTCTTCTCCACACCCACATTTCAAAAGCCTCCAATCTACGTCTATCCTCCTGCTTCAGTGACCACGCTTCCGCGCCGTACACAGCTACGCTCCATATCAGAGTTTTTACGAGTCTTGTCTTAACATCCCTACTCAACGTCCCCGTCCCTCCTCCTTGAGAAAGCCTCCTTGCCTAGCGCAATTCTTCTCCTTACGTCCCTACCACTTTGACCGTATTGGTCCAAAATACTTCCGAGATATGTAAACTGCTCTACCTGCTCTATTCTTTCCCCGCCTATTTTAATATTTAGCTTAGCCTTTTTCTTTCTGGAAAATCGCATAACCTTTATTTTATTAATATGGATTCTCATCCCATATTTATCGCACTGAACCTCAAATTCACTCAGCAATGCTTGCAACCCCTTGGCTGACTGAGCAACTAATGCTTGGTCATCAGCAAACCTAACCAATTTTACGAATTCCCCCCCGACTTTCATTCCTACCTCCAGTTCTTCCCATGCCTCTTTAATCATTTCCTACACATATACGTTGAACAGCACCGGTGACAATGGGCAACCCTGCCCTACCCCTCTTTCTAACACTGCCCATCCGGACTCTCCGTTCCCCACTCGTGTATATATATATATATATATATATATATATATATATATATATATATATATATATATATATATATATCGATATATCGATGATGCGGAAGTACTCACGAGAGAAATATAACTTTTGGACGGCACAATAGAACACAGAATAAAACAGTCTGACCTGAAGAAGGCCTCGGAGTAGGCCGAAAGCTTAAATCATCTACAGTGTGAGTGTCCTTTTACGTGTTATATGTTTTATTCTATATATATATATATATATTATTAGGTAATCTACCGTTTAAGGTAGGTTTTTGGATGGACACAATTATCAAATAAACATTTTGTCACTCCCCACCTATGAAACTAATCTATATCAGGTCCCTCTTCATCTCTGTGTACTTCTTTCCTCCCTTCATCCCATCCAACATCCCTATACTGTTCCTACCCTTTCCTCGCTTGCCCAACATTCTCCCCTCTATTACCTTCTTCAACATTCCACTACCGCTCAATACGCCTTTCATCTATTTTTCCTGCCTCCATACGATTTCTCTCAACAAACCCCTCTCCTCACCCACCATCTCTAGTACTTCCTCATTTGTTTTCCTTTCGGTCCATTTCATATACAGTATATATATATATAACTTTTGGACGGCACAATAGAACACAGAATAAGACAGATAACACGTAAAAGGACACACTGTAGATGATTTAAGGTTTCGGCCTACTCCGAGGCCTTCTTCAGGTCAGACTGAGAGGTTTTGAGGGAAGAGTGTCTGGGGAGGGGAGGGGGGCGGAAGGTTTAGGGACTGTTGGGAAGGAAATTAAAGATTGCGGTTAAGGGTGGGAATTTTAAAGGATCGGAAATATAGGATGTATACGGATTCGCGAGTTTTCACCTCTATGTTGGTGGCTGAATCGGGTAGGGATTCTAGAACTGTTAGGGAAAAGCATTCGTCAAATGATAGGTTGTGTGAACTTGCGTGCAAAGGGATAGGAAGAGAAGAGAGTGAAGCCGAATTACATGAGTAGCGGTGATTGTTCATTCGGATGGATAAGGGGGTAATGCCTTCGCCTATGTAGAATGAGGTGCATTGTTTGCACGACAAAAAATTGATAATATTTTTTGAGAGGCAATTAGCTTGGGAACGGGGTGAAGGGACAATGAGGGGATGTGGGGAGAGGGGAGCAGATCTGATTAGGAGACATGTTTTACATCAGAGGCGATTGCAGTTAGGGGAAATATGTGGAAATTTGTCAGGGCGGGTTGTCAAAGGGTTGGTGGATCTCAGGTTTCTGAGATTGGCTGGTCGTCTGTAAGAGACAGAGGGGCATTGGGGCAGTAAGGATGTGGTCGCGTCATTGTCATGCAATATAGGATAAAGTTCTTTGAGAAGGGTTTTCAGTCTCTGGGATCCGGGGAAATAGGTTGTGCAAAGGTTGAGTCCAGGGTCAGATGTGGGGTTGTTATTCTGTGGTGTGTGTGGTCGGGTGGAGCGTTAGATTTTACTTTTCTCCTACAGGAAAAGCTCCTACAGGATATATATATATATATATATATATATATATATATATATATATATATATATATATATATATACACATACACACATATATATTTTTTTCGTGTATATATGCATAGCTGTATACATAATACATTTTATTTTTATTTAATATTAGGTAATCTACCGGTTAAGGTAGGTTTTCAGATGGACACAACCATCAAATAAACATTTCGTTTCTCCTAACAAAACCATAGAAAAAATATACATATATTTTTTATATATCTATACATATATTTTATATAAATATACATATATTTTATAATATATATACATATATGTGGGTCACAGTAGTCCAGGGGGTAAAGCGTTGGACTACTGACCGGAGGGTCTCGGCTTCTGTTCCCGGGCAAGCCTCTCTGGACACCTACAGCTCCACCCAAGCTATGTGATTTATCGGGTACCAGATCATCCTGGGAAACCACAGGGAAAGGTACTGGCCCCCCTTACCTGATGTGTGGATTTGACACGCCGTCGGGCTTAGTGCTGGGTGAACTCTACCATCGCCTAACAAACCGACCTTCGGGTTGATTAGTGTATGATTGGAGTTAATATATATATATACATACATATATCTATATATATATATATATATATATATATATACATATACATTGGAGGGACAGGAGACTGATCCGCAACCTGTACATGTCTCAGACTGCTCAGGTGCGAGTGGGGAACGGAGAGTCCGGATGGGCAGTGTTAGGAAGAGGTGTAAGGCAGGGTTGCCCATTGTCACCGGTACTGTTCAACGTACATGTAGAGGAAATGATTAAAGAGGCATGGGAAGAACTGGAGGTAGGAATGAAAGTCGGAGGGGAATTGGTAAAATCGGTTACGTTTGCTGATGACCAAGCATTAGTTGCTCAGTCAGCCAAGGGGTTGCAAGCATTGCTGAGTGAATTGGAGGTTCAGTGCGATAAATATGGGATGAGAATCCATATTAATAAAACAAAGGTTATGCGATTTTCCAGAAAGAATAAGGCTAAGCTACATATTAAAATAGGCGGGGAAAGAATAGAGCAGGTAGAACAGTTTACATATCTCGGAAGTGTTTTGGACCAATACGGTGAAAGTGGTAGGGACGTAAGGAGAAGAATTGCGCTAGGCAAGGAGGCTTTCTCAAGGAGGAGGGAATTGATGACGGGGACGTTGAGTAGGGATGTTAAGACAAGACTCGTAAAAACTCTGATATGGAGCGTAGCTATGTACGGCGCGGAAACGTGGTCGCTGAAGCAGGAGTATAGACGTAGATTGGAGGCTTTTGAAATGTGGATGTGGAGTCGAGGTTAGGGTAGAAACAGGATAGGGAAGTTGGACGGGATGAAGGGAGGAATGAAGTACACCGAGTTGAAGAGGGACCTGATATGCTATAGTTTGCTAGGTGGGGAGTCACAAAATGTTTATTTGATAGTTGTGTCCATCGAAAACCTACCTTAACCGGTAGATTACCTAATAATAATAATTAGATATATATATACATATACATACATACATAGACGCACACGCTGTGCCCATATACTAGGGTGGCCTGAAAGGTTTCCGACCTAACAAAGATACAAGACATTTTTTCTGAAATTTTCAGAGGACGGAAACTATTGAGACCACCCACGTATTAGTACACACACATGTACAAATATATGTATATATATATTTACTTACGCACACACTTAGACTATGCATCCATTTTTCCTACATAATTTGATTCTCCCAAAACCTCGTCTCTTCCCCATTATCATGTCTAGTACCTTGTTTGTTTCCCCTTCCGACCTTATGACTTTCTCCTTTCTCTTCCTCGCCCCACATCTCTAAAGCTTGCAATTGATGTTCAACCTCAAACCTATACGACGTTAATTCAATTCACTGTCGTAGCCTAAAAGGGGTTATCTGTTTCTCCGAAATTATTGAACTATGTTCATAAGAATAGCCAAGCTAGAGTTAAAGTGGGAAACCGGTTGGTAACAATATCATTTTGTTAGAATATTAATGTTCCGTTGGAAGGTTTGCGATTGGTTTGTGACTGGCTGGTAACGTTACAAAGTAGGCTATTGAGAAATAGAAATAAGCATTGATTTAAGAAAATTGGGATTTTTCATGTTCTTCCATAATTCTTCCTACCGTATATAGTAAATTCCATTAAATGATCGAAGGAAAACGTTATTCAATTCTCTCCTTTGCTTCGATACTATAGTTTCAACAAACAAAATATCAGGAGTAGCAACGTAAATATTTACGTTTGATTTGCTGGTTAGGTGAGTAATGATGAAAGTATTGATAGCAATTTAATTAACGCATTTGTATGTCTTCTACGCCGTGTGATTGGTGTAATATTCACCAGCGTTGTGAGTAAATAATTATAGTGTTCAACTACAATTTATAAAGTTGATTTAGCGAATATCTATAAGAATTAATGGAAAACTCGGAAGGTAAACATTTTCCTAACAATAATATATGTATATGTCCGGTCATACGGTTATTGGATTGTTTAGACTTGCCTTCTTCTGATTCATTTTCGAATTTGGCGATGAAGAATGGATCAATATAGGAAAAAAAGATAATTGGGAATAAAAACTTCCCAAAAAAACTCGATGTGGCTGGTAATTTCGTGGCAAATGGTTATCGTTATTCCTAATGAAATTCCTTTTTTGTCGTATTTATTTTTAGGAGCGGAGGTAGCACGTAGCGTATTTTTCGCATCAGAATGTACAAATGAGTCTAATTAATTAATGTCTTTAGTATCTATTTTCCATAGAGTAAGAAATGAGAAGATGAACTTTGATTTTGTTCCCAATCAAGCGAATCATCACCAGTTTGATGAATCGAGGTCCTTAATTATCGCGAGAGGGTGGTTCCCGCGCAGGAGTATAATCTCATATATGCGAGATGTAATCATGTTGAACCCCACGAACGAGATTTCCGTGAGTAATTATTTTAAAATACGGCAATCAAGTACTTAGGAATGATTAAAATCCCCCGAGCAAGGGTTTCAGATTACCGAGAATGGGAACAAACCTAAATCGCTATCTAAAATCTGAAAGAATAATAAAATTGGCATATTTTTTTAGTATTGTAACTATTGTTGCAGAAAAACATTTAATTATAGAAAGGTATATATGAATTACCGATTATATGTTGAATTGCTGATTACATTCGTAATACGTACGGGAAGGATTGATAATGATATACGTTCAAAAATGCGTGACTTATTAAAGTGCTATCAAATTCGATTCATAAAAACGAAGTTTTTGTAATATTCATTAATTTGAATTGAAGGATAAGAAACAAATATTAAGCCGTGTTTAACTGCGAACATAAAAAAAACATGAGCGTGAAGGTTTTTTCTTCAAAATGCCAAAGAATGGTGAATAGTTTCACCTACGTAATTATCTGATAAGCGTCATAAAAAATATAAGCCAAATTTCTCACGCAGAATTATAAATACATATACCTTGGGATACCTTACTTCGTACTTTTTGTACGATATGTATATAGCTATTATTGTGCATTAGTTTTTATGACAATAATGCCTGGCGTGATTATCTTAAATAAATAGCTAATTTAGAAACAAATTCTTAAAGAGTATTTTGTTTCTATGGTAAAATGGAATTATCAATGGTTCAGTTCATTAGGTCACGATACAAAATCAGTGCATATCTCTCTCTCTTTACATTTAATTGAACACAAAATCAGAGCTAATTGAAAAACCATGCACTGTCGCACCCTTTTAGTCACCACGCAGCGGTGACAGCAACACGATTGAAGAATACCAATGTAGAATTCAGAACTTATATGATAGTAGGGTAGATGATTACACCAGTGGTTATAGCTAGATATAACTAATGGAGGGAAGGATGGCATTTCAGGTACACCCGATACTAGTACCAATGCGGTTGTTATAACAAATAGAAAAAAATGGCCGCAAAGCGCAACGTAATATTGAAGCATAATTAGTAGGTAGTTATTATTAGGTAATCAACCGGTTAAGGTAGGTTTTTGGATGGACACAGCTATCAAATATATATTTTGTGACTCCTAAGAAAACCTACTCTACATTAGGTCCCTCTTCATCTCTGTGTACTTCTTTCCTCCCTTCATCCCGTCCAACATCCCTATTCTTTTCCTGCCCTTTCCTCGTTTGCCTAACATTCTCCCCTCTATTACCTTCTTCAACATTTCACTACCGCTCAATACGCCTTTCATCCATTTTTCCTGCCTCCATAGGATTTCTCTCAACAAACCCCTCTCCTCACCCACCATCTCCAGTACTTCCTCATTTGTTTTCCTTTCGGTCCATTTCACCTTCTCTATTCTTCTCCACATCAACATTTCAAAAGTTTCCAATCTACGTCCATCTATCTGCTTCAGTGACCACGTTTCCGCGCCGTATCAGAGTTTTTACGAGACTTGTCTTAACATCCCTACTCAACGTCCCCATCATCAACTCCTTCCTTGAGAAAGCCTCCTTGCCTAGCGCAATTCTTCTCCTTACGTCCATACTACTTTGACCGTATTGGTCCAAAACACTTCCGAGATATGTAAACTGTTCTACCTGCTCTATTTTTTCCCCGCCTATTTTAATGTTTCGCTTAGCCTTTTTCTTTCTGGAAAATCGCATAACCTTTGTTTTATTAATATTTATTCTCATCCCATATTTATCGCACTGAACCTCCAATTCACTCAGCAATGCTTGCAACCCCTTGGCTGACTGAGCAACTAATGCTTGGTCATCAGCAAACCTAATCGATTTTACGAATTCCCCTCCGACTTCCATTCCTACTTTACTACCTAGTAGGTAGTAAGGTAGGCTTTTTGATGTACATTAAATGAACATTCGAACATTTCTTTACCGCACCCCACAAGACAATCTGGGCACCTTACTATGATAAACTTCAATTTTGCATGTATTCTACTTCCCTTCATTCCGCCCAGCATATGTATCCTTTGCTTAACGTTCTTCCCTCTATCGCTGTCCCCAACAACCCATCGCCAATCAGAATGGCTAATATATCTGTCCTGCCTCCTTTGGATTTCTCCCGAAAATCCCTCACCATCCCCATTTCTTCAGGTTTGTTTTCCTTTCCGTCCATTTTTACTTTTTCCATCCCTCTGCATGCCCTCCACTACAGAAGAATACAATCTACGTGCACCACGTTCACCATGACCTAGTTTCCGAGCCCTACGAAACCACGCTCCATGCCATAGGTTTGACAAACCTTTGTTTTCACTACCTTACTTTTACGTCCCTATAGTAAATGCCGTTATTTCTTTTAAAAACCCCTCTGTTTAACGCAGTTCTTCTTAAATGAAACAGTTTCTGGCGTAACAGTGCCCTTCTCCCAGTTCATAATTATCATTTCCCTAATCCTCAGCCAACTAATCTGATGTCAGGTGGGCTTTTTGCAACATTGTATTGACCATATCCTTCCAGCCTGCTAATTATCTAATTGGTTTTTATCTAATCTAATTATCCAATTATTGCTAATATAACGAAACCTGGGTTGTGAAAATTAAAAAGTTTATGTGGAAAAGTAAAGTGGTTTGATTATTAAAAGTCAGCAGTTCTTCTTATGTCAATATTACTTCGGCCAAATTAGTGCAAAAAACTTCCGAGATAAGTTCAGTTTTTTATCTTGTCTAGTATACGAGAATGATATGAGTATGTTAAAATAATAAAATAGGAGTACTATATGAACTCGTATTATATATAATATTAATTAAATAATATATTATATAATACAAATTATATCATAATATTTTCTTATTTAACTTCGCTTTTCTCATTCTTGAAAACCTCAACAATTTTATTTTTAATTGCACTGACATTAATGCTATACCTACGGAAGTGAACATAATAATTATATTATGTTCTGTTCGCCACGAGTTTTTTCTCTGGTTATCGTAATTTTGAGGAAAACCACTTTGTTTTGAACTGCTACGCAAAGCAAACCCATGTCACGTGACTTTACTGGTTCCGCTTTTTTTCTGCCACCCCCGGATGTCCATTCATTTTCATCTCAGTGAAATTCCTGCCTTCGATTCAATTAATGTCGATTAAGCACGCAATTAAAATGCAGAAAGGAAAATAGAGGGGTTAAAAGTCGCGCGGGGCAAATTGAAATCTGCGCGTGACTCTCTTCCTCTGCATTTTGAACTTTTGTCTCTATTCAAAATTTGCCCCGTTCTTCTCTCGATATCACTTCCTCACGCTTCCTTTTTTTCACGACGGGCACGAGAGCCGTCTCCTCGTGATGAGTCGCAAATTTATTTTCCCACCTCCGAGGAAAAGGAAGAAGACCCTATCTTTCTCTCTCCTTAAGACGGCCACGGGAAGAAGACCTCCTCGGACGTCTCCCACGAGTGAGCGGCAGCTTATAATTTAATTAGACCCGGGGGCAAACGAAGGGCTCGGCCGATTTCTTGCATCCTGATTAGTTCCCCGGGCATCTCTAATTTCATTCGCCGAGTGGGCAGGAGCGAGCGACGCCGTCTGGGAATTGGGGGCTTTCGAAGGTGGGTGGAATAGGCCAAGTAAGGGTTATGGAGTGAGGGATACGAGATGATTTACGAAGGGGTGTAATTCTGAGTGCCTCACGCCCGTCCATCCTGAAGGCGTACTTGAATAATTGCAGATGTCGAATGTATATGCACAGAAAAAGTTGTTCCTGAAACACGCCATCTTGTTTATACGGAATGCTCAAACAGTTGACATTGTTGACATGGAGCGGGAGAAACTGTAACAGAATCACTGTTGGTTTTATTAATGAAGAAACAGTTCTAATACCATCATGGGAATGGAAAAATAAACAAATTTCTGGAAAAAATACTAAATATATATGGTTTTGATAACAT
The DNA here is from genome assembly GCA_037158775.1 of Hetaerina titia. NCBI lineage: Eukaryota > Metazoa > Arthropoda > Insecta > Odonata > Calopterygidae > Hetaerina > Hetaerina titia. The sequence continues at coordinate 71,115,774 of CM073774.1, read as the reverse complement.
ATTTTGTTAATTACTTAATGAAATATTAGCAAAATTGGCAAACAGTTCGCTTCTGCACAGATACCGAATAAACCATTAGCATTCATTTGAGCCAAATCAACTCTCCCCGTATGTTGGCCTATTTTCCCTCTCGTGGTACCAGTTTGATTATTTGATTGTAATATAACATACTCGTACCGGAGATTTCTTCACTAAAAAGCTTCAATGGGGTCGAAAAAAGCTCTAGCTTCGTGAATATACGCGAATTCACGCACTATTTTCGTTGAGTCTCTAAAAGAATATGGCGAGAAAAGCGATTCCATTGATATTTCTTAGTACTGTTATCTCCCCTCATATACGTTACGATAGATGTGAAGCATGGTCGCTAACAACACAAAGTGCCTTCAAGATACATGGGCTCCTGGGAATTTAGGTGGATGATGTTATAAAATAAAGGAATTCTTTTCGCTGAAATGAAGAGATTGAGCCCGCTAAGGAAAGGGAACGAAGACGACGGAAATTTCCAGGTGTGTCACAAATTTGTGGTGGAAATATTGAAGTTCGCTGGTCGAAAATGAACCAAAGGGAAACCACAATAAGGTGATGTTGGGAAACTCCAAAACTTCCAAAATTTCCAAAACTCTTTGTTCATTTGAAACGCGGTTAGAAATGAATTTTAACAAATTCATTTATTTAAAATTAGGGGTAGGTAGATACATTTGCTATATCAAAAAATATGTCTTCTTCTCGTCTAGAAAGAAAAATGGCAACTGGTTACAAGATAAATGAAAAAAATATTTGAAAATGTAAAGATTACGTACTAATATCCAATGATTTCTTCGAAAAATTTCCGGAAAGTCCATTTTTTTACACAAATCTTGAAATGCAAAAAAAAGTATTCTAAAATATTTTTCTTAATTTGGCTCTTTAGGCTTCTAAAAACGACTGAAATTATCACTTTCAATGGTTTCTCGAGAGTAAAAAGTCGCAAGGTTATTTTTTGCCATGTAGTGATGAAAATATGTAGGAAATACGTTGTGAAAATCGTAGAAATTAGACAAACTCTGAGGATACTGTTAAAGGTGAAGTATCATTCTTCCTATTGTGGTATGCAAAGTTCAGTCTTTGATGTTGTACTTTATTGCATTTGTCTAGTTTATTGTGAATTATTGGCGCCAGATATTCCAGTCATGTATCAAGAATTTCAAACTATTACCTCACTTTTAAGTATTTTCCCATTATTTTGATGTTTCTTCTCTCTTTTTATAACCCTATGGGCCGGTGACAAATCATGAAATTTTTCTTACTTACACAGATTCACCATACGAACTATATTTAACGACCGAGGAATAATTACACCGCCAAATAGTGTTCCACAAAATTAAAAAAAAAACACAGTTGGGAACGGAACATGAAATAGGAATGAAAGAGGGGTTTAAGCTAGTCATTTCTCAGAATAAATCCATAGGAAATCTATGAGCGATCTCTTTAATCGAAGATTCTTAAAATTTTAAATTAAATCATAGAGAGAGAGAGAGAATACGCGATAAAAAAATATTTGCGCGCAGTCGTATTATGTAAAGATCATCGAAAAGTAAATTGCAATGTTTGGAAATGATCCAAGAGGAAAAAATAAAAGGATTGGTTCTTCTGTCTGGAATAAAAGGACTCTCACATTGATTTCCTTTAAAGGCGATGCGAGAGAGAAAGAGTCTAGGTTTCAACCACCGCCTTCCCTTAGTTTCTCCGTCATCGAATTCTTTCCCGTGCCATTCCAGTGACAGTTCCCGTCAACAATTTTTCCGTGTTGTCCCAGACTTGTTCTTTGAGTATCTCTAAAAATTTTTTAAAATCATTTTTGAAAAGTCTTAATTTTTACCCTGTCAACTTATCCACAGTCAGACAGACCCGGCGCCGCTGAGTGCAAGCGACATTTGCCGAGAAAGAATGCCGTTTTGGGAAATTGAAATATTTTTATATCTATTTATGGTGGCAAAACAGAGATTGCCAGAGGATTTGTTTCATTCGTTCCATCGACCGTCGGTCACCGCTTAACCCATCCTTCATTTCTCCCTTCTCTAGAATCGTTCTATTAAAGCCATAGCGAGGATTTTTCTTTTATAAGGGATTTTTGGCAGAAACCTTACGTATTATTATTATTATTGCTTATTAAGAGTTATATTTTGGAGGGAAAAGAAGTTTGAAATTCTAAAATTTTTAAGCATAGTCTCGCCTACAAGACACACCCTAGCAATCCCAATCAAACCACTTTTAGAACTCCTGCTTAAAGTTCTGCCTATCACAGTATTCAGCGCAAAAATTTCAGAAAGTCAAAAAACATTCGCCTTGACTGGGATCCCGATCAAGGCTAATGCTTTCTACGCATAGAAACTATATTTTCCAACGCGGATTAGCGGAGGCAGCGGATGACTCTAGATCAAAGTTTTCCCTAATGTGTTCTTAAAATTCTTACTCTACGTCCCTCTCATCAAATCCCTCATTCTCGTGAAGGATTCCTTTCCTAACCCAAATTCTACTTCTGACGTCCCTACCTTGACTCACATGGCCGAGGTAGATTATCAACTGAGGCCTTAAGTAAAGATGTCTTAAAGGAATACTCGTTTAATCTTTAATATCGATAAGAGTTTTTTGTGAATTGGAAACTTGGTCGTTGAGGGTTGAGGATAAACGTGGTTAAGCGACTTTCTATATGTCGGTGAGGAGAAGGATAGAGGAAATGAACAGAACGAAAAAGATAAGAATCGGTGAAGTTCTAGGCTAGATCCGTCTTATTGTCTATCATGTTTTCTTAACGATTTTTTTCGGGGTATTAAAATAGTAAAAAGAGCGAACAAAAAGAAGGTTGCCTCTACCATTGTCACGTAATAAACAACAAATCAAGATGGTAAAAAGAGACGTATCAGGCGTGATATTGGTGGAATATCATGATTAATTAAAATTGGCAATTTTCCACAAATGAACATTTTAATACGACCGGTTTCAATGTAACTACATCATCTTTTCAGGTCACCTTCGACCTGAAGATGATGTAGTTACATCGAAACAGGTCGTATTAAATTTTTAATTTGTGGAAAATTGCCAATTTCAATTAATCAAGATGGTAAACAAAAAAAATATATTTTTTTCTATAATACATCGACAACCTTCACGACCAGAATTTGCGTTACTTTTAGTGACTCGGGGTAGTGTAGGTTTTCCTTCAGCCCTGGCACTACAAGCTACTGTAGTCCTAAGCCCTAACTAATATGACACAAAATATCCTCTATCCTCGTAAATATTACGGTAGCTTCCTTCTCTTTACCTCGCTTTCCTAGCGTTCTACCCTCCAAAGCTGTCTGCGGCATTCTATTGCTTCTACATTTTTCCTATATCCACCTATCGATCTGCCTTCGAATTTTTCCTCCCCTTCTAAGCCCAGAACTTCGCCGATTCTTATCTTTTTCGTTCTGTTGATTTCCTCTATCCTTCTCCTCACCGATATATAGAAAGTCGCTTAACCACGATTATCCTCAACTTCAACCTCAAACTCAACTAAAATTGCCAATTTTAATTAATCATGATATTCCACCAATATCACGCCTGAAACGTCTCTTTTTACCATCTCGATTTATTGTTTATTACGTGACAATAGTAGAGGTAACCATCTTTTGGTTCGCTCTTTTTACTATTTTAATACCCCGAAAAAAATCGTTAAGAAAACATGATAGACAATAAGACGGACCTCTGTTATCAATACGAAGATTAATTTGATAGGCAAAGCTCACTCAATAGTAACGTCTTGTGATATTCACACGTAAAGGTACGGGGGGTCGGGCCGTTCAGCCGACAGGTCAGCGCTCTACGCGCTCATCGGCCACGCCCCCTAGTGCTAGACATTCGAGCCAGTGAGCCCGTATTTTGAGAGCTTTTGTTCCTTTGTGTTGATACACGTTATAGGGGTAAGAGTTTTTGATTCGGAATGACGACTCTGCAATGTCGGTTTTGAATATATAAGTGCTTGTATGTATTGACATGTACTAAGGTATGACCGTGGTTATTATGATATTTGGAAATGATCTCATCTTCCGAAAATAAAAGGAGAAAACTGCATTCTTGGAAGACTTCCAAATTCCTACTGACTCTGGCCATTGATTCCGGATAATCGGAAAACATGTCCGAAATTATTAAAGTTATTCGGGAAACCGAGAAAAATTCGGGAATTAGTTAATTTATTCGGCAAATAGGAAAAAAAAATCCCGGGAATAATTCAATTTTTTCCGAGAAATCGGAAAAATGTATAAAATTATGCATTTTTTTCTCTCTCGATTTGGAATGACGAGGATTTCCCTCATGACCCATCTCCTTTAGTACTCCCACTTTCGTCGGTATGAATTGCGACAGTTCAAAGGTCATGCAATTTGCATTCTGAACCCTGGTGAACCCTGCCCCTCCGCCTAGCTTTTCACATAAAAAGTATGACGCGATGCACTCCCCATCCTCTTAAATCTCTTCTTTGACAAGCGACGCCATTTTTATCAATTATTATTTCAATAAAATTAAGGCCAATCATCCGGAATGCACACGCGCGAACAAGAGTCACTGACGCTCAGAGAGCACGACTGCATTAAATACTTGTAATCCTCTTTGGTTTAATTAAATCTATTTAATTAATGAGCGTTGAATTACAAATTTCTCTCCGCACCGACAAATTTTGGTTGGTGACGCGCAAAAATCATCTGTACGCTTTAAATGAGAGCAGGAGCTGTTTCATTTAAATGGTCTGTGGACATGAAAACCGAATAAGATGAAGCCCAGTCAAGAGTAGTATAACTCGTGTTATAGTAATTTATTTTTGCTGATTACAAAGCTCTAGTTTGTCAATCGTTCAAGGGGTTGCAAGCATTTCTTAGTGAATTGGAAATTCAGTGCGATAGATATGGGATGACAATCAATATTGATAAAACAAAGGTTTTGCGATTTTCCAGGAAGAAGAAGGCTAAGCTAAACATTAAAATAGAAGTGGAAAAAATAGAGCAGGTAGAACAGTTTACGTATCTCGGAAGTTTTTTCGACCAATACGGTCAAAGTACGAGGGTCATCCGGAAAGTAGTACCCGTTCGTGCCGCATGAAGTGCTGACGACGCGAGTAGCCGCTGGACGAGGTCAGATAGCTTCAGTGGCTTGTCTGCCTTCTCTGAGCCAAGTTGCGTGACGCTAGCATTGCCTGTGTTGTTTCTGTGATTGTTTACAATGTTTAAAAAAATTGAGAACGCCGCCAGTTGTGAAGTGAGGGCAGTGATTAAATTCCTCAATGCAAGAAACGTTCGCCCATGTGATATTCATCGCCAATTAAAGGAGGTGTATGGAGACAATGTAATGGACGAGTCGTCTGTTCGGCGGTGGTGTCGCAACTTCAACATGGGGAGGGGGAACACACACGACAATGAGCGTTCGGGGAGACCGTCTGTCATTACAGACCAACTGGTGAGGTCAGTTGACGAATTCGTGAGGAACGATCGGCGCGTCACAATTGATGACATCTGTGAGCATTTTCCCAATGTTTCTCGAACAATTGTTCATGAAATTGTTAAACACCATCTGCATTATGCAAAAATTTGTGCAAGATGGGTGCTTACAGATGAGCACAAAACCAAGCGTATGGCTGCAGCACTGACGTTTTTGGGACGTTATTCTGATGAAGGAGACTCTTTCTTGACTCGCATAATTACTGGTGACGAAACATGGGTTTGTTATGCATCACCTGAGAGTCAACGACAGTCAATGGAGTGGCATCATGCTCATTCACCAAACAAACCAAAAAAATTCAAGACAGTTCTGTCCACCAGGAAACTCATGGCAACCATTTTCTGGGATCGACGAGGTGTATTGCTTATTGATTTTATGGCCCGTGGAGACACTATTAATGCCAATGCGTATTGTGAAACATCAAAGAAATTACGGCGGGCAATACAAAATCGGCGGCGAGGTCTATTGTCTATTGGTGTCATTCTCGTTCATGACAATGCCAGGCCTCATGCAGCTGGGATAACACAAAAACTTTTGCAGCAATTCAAATGGGAAACTTTCGACCATCCACCGTATAGCCCGGACTTGGCCCCTTCAGATTTTCATCTCTTTACAAAGCTTAAAGACTTTTTGGCAGGAAAAAGATTTGACAGCGATGAAGAACTTAAAGAAGGAGTGACCCTGTATCTCAATGAGCTGGCGGCGAAGGACTATGCAGCAGGAATACAGAAACTTGTCACACGTTATGACAAATGCCTTAATTTGCTTGGAGATTATGTTGAGAAGTAGTTTAAAGTATCCTATTTCAAATAAAATTTTTTATGTTTGTTAGTATTTACTTTTGTGTCTTTATTTCACGAACGGGTACTACTTTCCGGATGACCCTCGTAGTAGGGACGTAAGGAGAAGAATTGCGCTAGGCAAGGAGGCTTTCACAAGGTGGAGAGAATTGATGACGGGGACGTTGAGTAAGGATGTTAAGAAAAGGCTCTTAAAAACTGATATAGAGCGTAGCTATATGTACGGCGCGGAAACAGTCATTGAAGCAAGAGGATAGAGTAGATTGGAGGCTTTTGAAATGTGGGTGTGGAGAAGAATGGAGAAATGGACCGAAAGGAAAACAAATGTGGAAGTACTAGGTATGGTGGGTGAGGAGAGGGGTTTGTTGAGAGAAATCCCATGGAGGCAGAACAAATGGATGAAAGGCGTATTGATCGGCAGTGGGATGGTGAATACTGTAATGGAGGGGAGAATGTTAGGCAAACGAGGAAAGGGTAGGAGTAGGATAGAGTTGTTGGACGGGATGAAGGGAGGAAAGAAGTACACAGAGATGAAGAGGGACCTGATGTAGAGTAAGTGGCTGGATTGGGTTTTTTTTGGAGTTAAAAACTATTTATTTGATAGTTGTGTCCATCCAAAAGCCTACCTTAACCGGTAGATTACCTTATAACAATAATAGTCACTCGTGAGCGATTATTTTTCCTCAGCTCAGTGAATAAGAACAACAGCACTTAATCATCTTTAGATTTTGTATTAACTGTAAGTGATCTATTGACTGTGCGCATGAGAAGAAAATGGTCTAGAATATGAGATAAAACAGATATAAAAGCTCTAAACAATATTTAAAAAACCTCGGATTCATTATTGTGCTAGAATTAATCCTGAGAAAACCAGTCAATAGACATTCTTTGTTCAAATAATACGCTAAAATTAATTACCATTTCAACTATCACTCGGCAGCATTTATTTCTTCTTTCATTGATACCGAGTAGACTGCACGGCTTTTGCTATAACTTTCATTATGGAAATTGGCTTTAAATAAATCGCTAGAGTATCTGCTGCTTTTTAAATTGGTGCAGCTTAACCAAATAGCTCAGCTACTATCTACCAGACTAATAATTAATGGAAAAATGCGTAACCGATACCTTGGGTTACTAAAATCTAGCCTGCACGTTCTTGAATAAATTTCTTGCTGCATCCTAAGGCACAATTATTTGTTATAATTAAGCATATGTACTTGCATGCTTATGGAATGAAGGGAGGTAGATGTGTATTTGCATGCGTGTAGAATGATGGGATGTTTCTATGAATGTATGTACTTTGGGTTCGCATGTATGTGTAGGTTTTAAATGCGGTTTTTCTTTTTTCCTTTTTTTGGGTGGTGACCTAACACCCCCCGCCACACGTCGTTTTGGCGGCTTTCGGGGTATTCATTCAAAACCAACACATACGTGCGAACCCAAATCCACAGTGGTGCATACATTATTCGAAGCATCCTATCATTTTACACGCATGCAAATATATATCTACCTCCTTTAATTTTACACGTATGCAATTACATATGCTATAAATCAACAAATAATTGCACCTTAGGATGCAGTAAGAAATTTATCCATTAACGTACAAGCTAGATTTTGGTAAGTAACAAGGCGAAATTCCACCACCAAAAGAACGTGCAACATAAACACTCTCCTATCCAAGGTAAGGATTTTGACACAACGCTGCAGGTAGGAGGATGGCTCCCCCACAGAGAGGGACAAGGGATGGAAGGGGACATTTAGGGTACCAAAGGAGAGCAAACAATACTGGAAAGAGCACTACATTACTAAATGGCATTCCAATGCGGTCATGCGGGAAGGGTAGAGCCATTAAGTGATGTTGTCACGTTAAAAACGCTATTGAAAACTTCGTGCTAACAGTTAAAGATAAGTCAGTCAGATAAGATTAGGGCAATGGGATGAAATCAAAAAAGGTTTGGGGGGTAGACCACATTCGTGCGGAACTACTAAAGGGTTTAGAAAAATTGTGGTAGGGAGAGCCTGTGTGGACCCTATGGTGAAGTGGACAGATAGGAAAACAAATGAGGAAGTGCTGGGAGCGTTGGGTGAAATCATAAGGAGGCAGGGAAAATTGATAAAGGGCGTTTTGATCGGCAGTGGGATGTTGATGAATGTTATAGATGGGAGAATGTTAGGTAGACGAGGATTGGGCAGAAATCCTGGTAGAATAGGCATGTTGGACGGAATGAAGGGAGGAAGGAAGTACACAGAGATGAAGAATGTCTTGTAGAGTAGGATGCTGTAGTGTGTTTTGTTAGGAGATATTTATTTGGTAGTTGTGCCCATTCCAAATCTGCCTCAACCGTTAGGTTACCTTAAAAAAATCGTAAAACAGGTCTATGCTCTCAGTAATTTCTTTGTTTTAAATCCGCGTTTAACGCATGAGTGAATGGAAAGGGGCAGGAATGTTCTCCTTTTGTGTAACAATGTAAGCTGAATGCTCTCTCACACACACGTGATTAACTTTGCCACCGTCACCGTCACTTCGCGCATCATTAGACGAAAGAGAAATCAATCGGTAGGAATATTATGCCTCTGTCAAATCAAAATGATAATCGCCCTTTCAAGGTCGCCATAACGCACCGGTGAGAAGAATAAAATCGGCGTCGTTACAAACCGCGGACTATCTGAAAGCATCGAAGGATTAAAAGAAACCCTTTGATACGTAAATCTGTATAATCCTTCAAAATTTTTTCCTTCTCCTTCCCTGAAAACGTGGTACGCCACCACAAAGATGCAATTTATTTTCTTCAATCCCCAAAAGGTTAGGGAAAGTACTCTCGCACTAATTAACCTCCCTCGAAATAAACCCCTTTGAAATGGCATGGCGGGGTTTTAGGAGAAATCGTTTTTTTTCTCTCTCTCTCTCTCTTTAATCCCCGTTCCGAACCCACACACCCATTTTCTCAACGTGAGCCCTCTGACGCGACTCGCAGGGACAATGGCTCATTAGTATTTCGCCGTGGATTGGAGGGAGGGGGGAGGGAAGAGGAGGGAGGCTTTGGCATGGCAACTGGGCCGTCGGAATCCGCGACGAACGGGGGGAAAAGGAGACCCTAGTAGCGGAAAGGGGGGAGAGTGTGCACGGGAAGCGGTTGGGAGAGTAAAGGGGAGTTAGAGGCAAGAGAAATGAACACTCTCCCAAACACATAACCTTCTTAAGAACAAATGAGGTGCATCTACGCATCAAATAGTTTACATATACATTTACATTGCTCGGTGAAAGTCGTTGCGAATGTGTATGGTGAGGGTTAAATTTCCCCTTCCATCCGTCGTTCCTCTCCTGGGGGAACCCTCCTGCTACCTGCAGCGTTGGGTCAAGTTCCCTACCTGTGTCCTTGGGGAGGAGATAAGAGGAGCGTTTTATGTTGTATGTTCTTGCGGTAGTAGAAGAATATAAATTGCTCCTGCTTATCAAGTTTTAGCTAGCACGATATTGGACAAGTTTCTTACTCTATCCTAAGGTGCAATTATTTGTTGAATGATGGCATATGTAATTGCATGTAAGTAGAATGAAAGGAGGTAGATATGTATTTACATGCGTGTAAAATGATAGGATATTTGCATGATTGTATGCACCACTGTTGGTATGGGTTTGGATGTATGTGTTGGTTTTGAATGCGGTTTTTTTCCATTTTACGGGTGGTGACCTTACACCTCCCGCCACACACCCTTGCGGTGGCTTGCGCGGGGGTATTATGTAGATGTAAATGAGGGTTTATAGGGCACCGGTAATTCATTCACCAATTTTAGTTGATGTATGCATATGGATATACATTTACTCATGTGTGAAAATACACGTACTAACATGCCCATGAACACCATCCATTAGCCGTTAAGAAAATCATTGAATTTTGCTTGTCACATAAAGATGTTCTTGTGTTCGCGTTCGATTTTTTAATGATTGTGTTTCGTTCGAGGAAAAAACGAGTATTTGCATCTACAAGGGTGGTCTGAAAAGTTTCCGCCATAAGAATGATACAAGACTTTTTTTTCTGAAATTTTTTAGGTCGGAAACTTTTCAGATCACCCACGTATTAGTGCTAGTCACTCTTTCCCTAATTTTATCCTGGTAGTTGTGTTTACCAATGCAAACTTGTATTGTTTTAGCTGACGTGCAAACATCTCGTAACCAACGTGAAGTAAGTAGGACACGTAATACGTCTATATATAGACGATTCATAAAGTTTTATCTTTCCATTGTACTTGGGAGTTATGTTCGACAAAATCATCATCAATGGCGAATTTAGAAGTCGGAAATCTAAATATTTATGTTGGAAATTAGTGAATCGAAGAGGAAATCTATCAATACTAAATCAGAATAACGAAATAACTAAATAAAAATAAAATATCATAGGAGTTGGTATTTGTTTGGTTTATTAGCGGTTATTCCCACACAAGTGATGATATAACGGAAATAATGACTGTATATCTACATCTACATAAATACCCTGCGAGCCACCAATAAGGTGTGTGGCAGGGGGCGTAGCACCAGGAGGAAAGGGTAAGGGATGAGGGGGTTGGGGTTTATTCAAATAGGTGGTGGAAGGTGGGGGGGACCTGTAAGAAAAAATAAATATTTTTACATTTACTCGCGCAGTCCCTAACCGGTACGTTAATACTTATTGTAATGAACTGACTCCTGGGGGATTTCGACTACAAGCGTTCTGGTCTCTTATCGTTCTAGGAAAAAATGACATTTTAAAACCTGTCAGTCTTGCAGTCTCTCTCTCTAATCTTACGTTCGTGATCCCTCCGACCATAATACGTTAGGGTTCGTATTATATTCTTAATGTTGTCGGAAAAGGGCCCATCTTTAAATGTTTTCAATAAGTTTAATCTGTATTGGAAACGCCGCTGCGTAAGAGAATCCCAACCTAAATTGTCTAGCAAAGTAGATATGCTGCTGCGTTGGTCATAACAATGTTCGCCAAATCTAAAACCCCTCCGCTGAACTATTTTGAGGATCCCACATACTGGCAGCATACTCTAGATGGAGCCTGACTAGGGCAAGAAAACATCGTTCCTTCACTTTTCCGTCGCATTTACCTAGCACTCTTTCCACAAATCCCAATTTTCTATTAGCACGACCGCATATTTCTCGTATGTGTTTTCCCCAGGACAGATCGTGAGAAATTGTTACACTCAAGTATTTAAAGGAATCTACCCTCGCGATTTTGGTTTGTTTCACTTTTTAACTATAAGGGAGGGAATTACTCTTTTCCCAAAAATGTATTACTACGCATTTAAAAAAATGTAATTCCAATTGCCATGTATCGCACCACTTTTGAATTGCATCTAGGTCGTTGGAAGCCACCACTGGGCCGTGTGGCAAAGGGGTGATGCAGCATCATAACTAATATATGACCTGGTGTCCATTGCATAAGCGGCGAGTAAGGTAGTGGATAGGATACTCCACTGATGTAGACTTTTTTTAGGATAGAGAGAAAGTCATTTAGTGGGTCAGTAATACGTATCTTGGGATAGCGCAGACAAAATCATGTATAAACATATAAAAGTAACGGAAAGCCCTGGATGGACAACCCTTTCTACATGCCTTTCATGTAGAAAGACATTTCACACGCCCTTCTCCACAAACGCACCCTAAATTACAGTCAGGAATAAATACCGGCGTCATCCAAAATAAAAATAATCTATCGTTGTGCTAACTTGCAGAAGTCTCAAGAAGAAAACAACGGATCTCGAGCACTTAATCCAATGTTATTCCGCTGATATAGTATTAGGCTCAGAAATTTGGTTGTGTAATGACATAAACCATCAAGAAATTTTCCCAATAGATTTCACAGTTTTCCGACACGATGGAGATAGCAGACACGGAAGAGGAGTATTCGTGGCAGTAAAAAGTATTTCTCATCTTATCTACATCTATATAATATCGTTTTATGTTGCATATCCATTTGGTAGTGAAATTTCTCCTTCCTCCTTTTCAAATTCTAGCGTGGACCTTATTGGATGAATGTCTCACTGAATCCTAAGGTGCAATTGTTTGTCAGTTGATAGTATATGTATTTGTATGCGTGTAAGTTGAAAGGATTTTTGCATGAATGCATACACCACTGTGGGTATAGGTTTGCATGGATGCGTTGATTTTGCACGTGTTTTTGTTCCCTTTAATAGGTGGTGACCTTAACAACCCCCGCCACACGCCCTTAGTGTACCAATAGGTATGAAGATCTCAGTGTAAATTAGGTTTCCTTGGTGGTGTAATCGGTAGCACATCCGCCCGGCAAGTGGAAGGTCCGGTGTTCAAATCCCGGTTAAGGAAATATTTTTACATTCGTGATCTGCTCAAAAACCGCCTTCCTCACATGTCCTGTGTTCGCCTTTTATGTGTTTTCCTATCCCCTTTCCTTATACCTATTTCTATGTTTGAATAAATATATATATATATAAAATATATATATATATATATGTATACATATTTATATGTGTATATATATAATATATATTCACTAAATAGTCATAGCAAACACAGAAACTAAAACATATAAAAGAGGGACTCACTAGTTCACGAATTTTCGGTGGTGCAACCATCTTTCTCAAGAGGAATTAGGAACAGAATAGAGTTCTGTTCCTAATTCCTCTTGAGAAAGATGGTTGCACCACCGAAAATGCAAGAACTAGTGAGTCCCTCTTTTATATGTTTTAGTTTCTGTGTTTGCTATGACTATTTAGTGAATATACGTTATTGTGCACGTTCGTGGTTTTTCCAAGAAAGTGACTATATATATATATATATACGTATATATATAATATATATATATACACGTATATAATATATATATATATATATATATATATATATATATATATATATATATATATATATATATATATATATATAAATTCACTGTTAGTCATAACAAACACAGAAACCAAAACACACAAAAGAGGGACTCACTGGTTCTCGAATTTTCGGTGGTCCAACCACCTTTCTCAAGAGGAATTAGGAACAGAACTGAGAACTCAGTTCTGTTCCTAATTCCTCTTGAGAAAGGTGGTTGGACCACCGAAAATTCGAGAACCAGTGAGTCCCTCTTTTGTGTGTTTTGGTTTCTGTGTTTGTTATGACTATCAGTGAATTTACATTACACGTTTGTGGGTTTTCCAAAAAAGTGTATATATATATATATAAATATAATATATACACGTATATTATATATATATATATATATATATATATATATATATATATATATATATATATATATATCACGCTGACCTGAATATATAACTATATTATATATAACAGTAATTAACACAGTATATATATTTATTTATATTCCTACATAGACTACAATTGATGTGGTATGTGTGGTACTATAAAGGCTCAATTACGGATATATATCGACATTTTCACAACCCCACGTTCTGCGCTTATATTATAATGTCGAGGGCGCTCAATTGCAGAAACGATTATCGTGCAGAAGAAAACCTAATTTGCGGTGTATCCGGCTTTACCTTGATACAAGTTTTTGAGGAAGAGTTGTGAATCGCACTCACACATTTTCACAGCATTAGGCGATAGGATGATTCAGTGGAAGGTGGCGCCACAGTTCCTTCCCTTTCCGCCAACACAAACCCGTGTCTTTTATGGAGACAAGGATCCCAATGCTTTAAGGGTTAGGCATGTTATGGCGCTGGCTGGGACCCCGGTCGTAATTTGTCGCCTCCATTTTCTTTCCCCCACCCTCCTCCTCGCCGCACTCAGTGTCGTTAAACGAGTTAGGGTAACAGTTCCGGTCTGGAGGACCCGGATGCCTTAGCGCCCTCCGATGCTGAGATTATATTGAGCCCAAGAGACATTGAATGAAAGGGTTGTAGAGGACTCCGGTAAATGGTGGAGCGAAGGGTTTTTTTTTGTTGGCTCGAGTGGAAATGCCGTGTTCGTCGTTTGAGTTTGTGTTCAAATATACCTGGTATGAAATATACCATAAATGACGTTACACATGGAAGAGGGACAAGTTGGAGGAGAGAAGTTTAGTGAAGGGGTTTTAGTTATTATGGCGGATTTCCCACAGTTGGGGTCATTTTCGCCATCCAAGTAAATTGGTAGTTGTAGGATTTCCTCGGAACTGGTGGAAAAGGCTGGAGGGACACCTTTGGTCGACATGTCACTAATTAGAGAGAGATTCCAAGGGATCATAGACAACTTAACATCCCATTCGGCGGACGGCGTACTCAACTTGAGGTGATCTCTAATTATTATCTCAAATAGGGTTTGGAGTGAGTCTGAAAAAAAATCTGATCCGCCCGGTATTCGAATCTGGGTCCTCGAGATGGGACTATTTTCAAATTATAGATTATATCTCCAGGATAAACTGGAAGGACGTCTCTTTATTAGTGATGTTGAAAATGTATTATTATCCTCAGCGTACTACGGTAGGAAACATTATTTCAATAGAATGAGAGAGATTTTAAATGCAAAACAGATGGTTTTATGATATAATTTTTTCCATGAACGATAAGGGATCAGAAATTAATTTTCCGACCGCGGTAGGGTCGCATCCGGGTCAAAATTAGTCTGGTCTGTATTCACCCCCTGCCACACACCCTAGCAGTGGCTTGCAGGATACTTAAATAAATAAAATTAATAAATAAGTCCAGCAATCACGTCAATTTGATCTAATTTGCCCCGTCAGTGAGATCTAAGAAAGTAATTTGAGCTGATTTCGTTTTGCAGAGCTTTTAGGAAGTCTTAGCCAATCTCACAGTTCCACGTCAAATGTTGTTGAATTAAGTTTACACTCGAGTTTTTTTCCTTGACATGTGAGTTAAAAAAGTATGATAATAATATTAATATGTTGAAAATAACACGGGAGGAACTAGTAGAGATTTTTAAAACTTCTATTTTGAAGGACTGTGATGAGAATGGAGAAACGATTCTTCAGGAAATGAACCTTGACTTTTAATGAAATGTCCACATACCTGTGGGACTTTTCATAAATTGCGTAGCACAAAATGGGAGCAGAATTTTCAAACAACCTTTACCATTAGATAGGAATGAAAATTGCCGGCGAATCCATCAAATTAGGTTTACGGATGATCCAGATTTATTTAGCCAGTGAGCCAAGAGGTTGCCAGCATTTCCGAGCACATTGAAAAGTAATTGCGATATGCATGGGATGGGAATCAACTTTAACAAAGTATAGGTTATGAGGTTCTTGAGAAGGAGAAATACTGAGTAAAACTTTAAAATAGAAGGAAATAACCTATCGCATAACATGTGGAAGAATTTTAGTATCTTGTAAATGTCTTGGATCATGATGGTCACAATTGCAGGGAAAATGGAAGGAGAATAACGCAAAAGAAGTTTCAAAGGATGGAATTGGTGACAGGGACGTTAAGTTTGAAGGAAGTTAAGCAAGAACTAGCGTAAAATTTAGCATTAAACGTCTTTTTTCTGAAGCTGAGAAACTTGGTCACTAGAGCAAGATGAGGGGCGCAGATTTTTGGATGTATTAGATATGGAGAAAGATGGAAAACGTAAAATGAACAGGTAGGAAATTAAACTAAGAATTACTAGCCACGGTGGAGGAGGAGTGATTAATTTTAGGGAGAATCCTAGGAAACAGGAAAGATAAATGCAGATCATTTTAACTGGGGGTTGAGTACTGTGACAAAAGGACGTTAGGCATAAGGGGAGGAACAGGATATTCATATCTTACGGAACGAAAGGATTAAGGAAGTATGCGGAATCGGAGAACATTTTTTGGAGTGTAAGATGTCGGGTTTTGTCTTGTTCTGCGAGGCTAAGAAATGTAGAAATAAGCAATCAATGACCATCCAAAACACTAGCTTAAAAGATTAGACTGCCAAATGTAAGTTAAATGATTCCGATAAAAATTTGTCGTAGATCGCTGCAAATTATTTCCCTTTCAAGTGAAGTTGTAACGGATTCGCGGACAAAATGCATACATATTGGCTTGCTATATTAATCAATTCTTTTCTTTTTTTATTCTATGTCCCTTCATTTTTTATGTGAATGGTATTCCATCGGTAAAGATAGGTTTTCACTGGAAACCATGACTTGGGCCAACTACGCTAACAGACGGTAATCGGCTTCAAACAGCGGCACGAAAATAGAGGGAAGATTGACGGAACAGAATCAACTCCCATGTATTTTTATGAGTATTTATTCGGTTAGTGTATAGTTTTACCTTAAGCTACAATCGATGTGGTCTACTTAACGTGAATAACGGTTGTAGACTGGGAACAGTGCAGGAGTTGAAATATATTTGAAATGAAACTGAATCTGACGGTCGAATTGTTAAAGATTTGATAAGTTGAATTCATTAGACCACCATGGAATGTAATGAAATGATCAACCACTCCTTAGATCCAACTTAAATTCAAGAAAACAGCTCCTCCAGGCTTAGGTGAGAGGAATTCTACTTTGGAGAAGGGAGACAGTCTATATTGACTCGACTGAAAGGAAGAATAGGATATTTAAGATTGTTACCACCGAAGAATCTTAAGGAAACCTTAGGTAGGTAGGGTGTCACAGTCGAAGATGCACTACGGAAAGACAAAGGTGCCTTCTGTAGCACAACGAGAAAGACATGGGATTCCTGCGTAGGTCAATTTTAACATCACGGGTGACTTTTAGCGGCGATGCTGAATGGTACAGTCAGGGGTAACAGCACGAAAAGGTAACGTAGAAGGGGTTGTAAAGGATTGGGTCGGTCCTTTATAATCTGTTTTAGAATACCTATAGGAGGAGAGTGAAGATCAGAAAAACATTAGCTTATTATTAAAACAACTCTTATGGATTATTGAAAAAAAAGAAGACCTCCAGGAATGACGAGATATTCACATGGCCCATGGAATAAATGGATTTATTGTGAAAATAATAATAATATAGTTTGAAAAACAACTGAACTGCGAAAATCCAAAAGAAAAAATTCACGACGAAAAGCTCGAGATAAATTTTGAAGATCTAAGCCTCAGAACTCTGGTCCAATCGGGTCAAACTGAACACCAGAACGAAAGAAGAAAAGTTGAAGTCAATTTATATTGATATTTGCAAGGCCATCGGATAGTGAGTGCCAGATGGAGTCCTCACTTTCAGTTCACAATTCCATAGCATTTAGTACCTGCAAACAGCGCCAATGAAATTTCCAGCACGAAAGGCACCGCACAACTCCAGGCAGCCACTGCTATAATTAATCGCAGCGCCGCAGAGAATCGATCTAGGGATTTTTAACGTGATTCTTTTTATTCTCAGCAAGTAGTGAGAAACATAACTGATCCACTAGACCAATTGCTAATACATTCAATTGCGCGCTAAGTACGAGAAGGTCCCCGGTTCAATTCCGTCGTGGTCCAACCTATGCAACTAAAGGTTAGTGAAGAAGGCTGCTGTGTGGAAATTTGAAATTTGTCATCAATGGTATTTAGTTATACATAGAATGGTATTTTTTATTTGACGGTAGTTAATATTTTCTAATGGCGAACGGAAGTTCACTTCTCTAGGCAGTATCGTGACGGTAATTTCGCAGCGACACGTCGCGTCGCGGAGAATCTAGATTTAAACAGTTCTTCCTTTATCTTACCAGATAGCAGCGGGTGTTGACAAGTGGCCCATTAGCTCAGTTGGTTAGAGCGTCGTGCTAATAACGCGAAGGTCGTGGGTTCGATCCCCCCATGGGCCAATTTTTTAAATCGAAATTTGTCAACTTTAGAACCATGGAGTATCGTATTTGTGTTATTTATTGATGTGTAAAATGTGTAAGAATGTATTATTTAATCATTAATCGTAGTTTACCATTTAATATGTGTTTTTGGATAATGATATAGTTAGGGGTTTCTTAGCTTCGTCTAACTAGACGTAATTTGTTATCCCACACTGCAATGGAACCATCAGTGCCGCGTACTCTCAGCCTCTCTTCATCACGTAGAAAGAGCTTGGTCCTTTCCTCACTCCACGTAACCCTTTTTTTCCTTCATTCTCGTCTCAATCGTCGTATTCAGCATCCTCCACACTCCACAAGTCCACAAAGCCTCCAATCATCGCGTATCGTTCTACCTCAACGGCCCAGTTTCCGATTCATTTAACACTCTACGCTCCATATCTTTGGTTGTCAACCATGGTTGATATAGCTGTAGAGAATGGAAATTTAAAATTAAACAGGAATAAGCATGGGAATGAGTGCGGCGAAGTTGAAAACTGAGGCGTTGATGAGAATGAAGGTATGAAGTGTACCAAATATCCGCTTAATCATTATAACCTGAATGTGGGAAAGGGGTTGGAACCGCTGAGGACATGTAGCCAGACGACAACGCTATAGAAAGATCTGAAGAATTAAAAATAGCGACCATAAATAGATAGATTTAAGAAGCAATGGATAGAGGTGGAGCCATGATTACGAGAGGGAAGAAAATGGAAGGGTGATAACACGGAATTGGTTCGTGTGTGTGTGCCTGCATTCATATGTATGTATATATATATATATATGCATACATATATATATATATATATATATATATATATATATATATATATATATATATATATATATAGAATGTACAGGGAAAGGAACTGGCCCCTCTACCCTGATGTGTTCACCCAGTCGGACTAATCTGGGTGAAACTTTACCATCACCTACCAAACCGACCTTCGGGTTGAATACTGTGTTTATGTTTTTTATATATCATATATATATATATATATATATATATATATATATATATATATATATATATATATATAATTATTATTAGGTAATCTACCGGTTAAGGTAGGTTTTTGGATGGACACAACTATCAAATAAACATTTTGTGACTCCCCACCTAGCAAACTAATCTACATCAGGTCCCTCTTCATCTCGGTGTACTTCTTTCCTCCCTTCATCCCGTCCAACATCCCTATCCTGTTCCTACCCTTACCTCGCTTGCCCAACATTCTCCCCTCTATTACCCTCTTCAACATTCCACTACCGCTCAATACGCCTTTCATCCATTTTTCCTGCCTCCATAGGATTTCTCTCAACAAACCCCTCTCCTCACCCACCATTTCCAGTACTTCCTCATTTGTTTTCCTTTCGGTCCATTTCACCTTCTCCATTCTTCTCCACACCCACATTTCAAAAGCCTCCAATCTACGTCTATCCTCCTGCTTCAGCGACCACGTTTCCGCGCCGTACATAGCTACGCTCCATATCAGAGTTTTTACGAGTCTTGTCTTCACATCCCTACTCAACGTCCCCGTCATCAACTCCCTCCTCCTTGAGAAAGCCTCCTTGCCTAGCGCAATTCTTCTCCTTACGTCCCTACCACTTTGACCGTATTGGTCCAAAACACTTCCGAGATATGTAAACTGCTCTACCTGCTCTATTCTTTCCCCGCCTATTTTAATATTTAGCTTAGCCTTTTTCTTTCTGGAAAATCGCATGACCATTGTTTTATTAATATTGATTCTCATCCCATATTTATCGCACTGAACCTCCAATTCACTCAACAATGCTTGCAACCCCTTGGCTGACTGAGCAACTAATGCTTGGTCATCAGCAAACCTAACCGATTTTACGAGTTCCCCTCCGACTTTCATTCCTACCTCCAGTTCTTCCCATGCCTCTTTAATCATTTCCTCTACATATACGTTGAACAGTACCGGTGACAATGGGCAACCCTGCCTTACACCTCTTCCTAACACTGCCCATCCAGACTCTCCGTTCCCCACTCGCACCTGAGCAGTCTGAGACATGTACAGGTTGCGGATCAGTCTCCTGTCCCTCCAATCCATTCCTATTTTCTGCAATACACGCATTAATTTTTCCCAATTCACTCTATCAAACGCTTTTTCGAAATCTACAAAACAGGCAAAAACGTCCTGATTGTATTCTATATTCCTCTCGACTAGTGATCTCATTACTGCAATGGCATCACGCGTACCTCTTCCCTTCCTAAACCCAAACTGATCATCCCCTAAGTAATCATTTGCCTTACTCTCTATCCTTTTGTTGATGATCCTGAGAATAACTTTAGCTGCGTGAGATATCAAACTTATTGTTCTGTAATCCTCACATGACGAAGCCTTTGCCTTTTTTGGAATAGGAACTAACACCGATCTCACAAAATCTTCCGGCCAGATTCCTTCCTCATAGATACTACGAATCAGTCCATATATGGCCTTTTTCCCACCTTTCCCTAACCATTTCAACATTTCTACAGGAATATTGTCCACCCCCACAGCCTTATTTGCTTTCATCTCCTTTAAAGCCCTTTCTATTTCATCGTCGAGTATGCCTGGACCTAAGCTATCTTCTTCTACGTCATGTTCCTTTTCTATGTCTAACCTTGTCGGCCTAAGTTCTTTACCATACAGTGTTTCTATATATTCCTTCCATCTCTCTTGGATTTTTCCTGGTTCAACTATTATCTTACCCCATTTATCTTTAACTGTTAGCACACATCTTGCCTTCTTACTTCCCGATAATAACTTAACCTTGCTGTATAGAGCACCAATTTCACCCTTCTTCTGTAAACTTTCCATATCCTCGCATTGCGTTTTCCACCATTCTTCTTTTGCTTTATTTGTGGCCCTTCTCAATTTATTGTTTAACTCTTTGTACTTCATTTTGCCTAACTCTGTGTTTACATTTTTCCATCTTCTTCTCTCATCCATCTTCGCAATCATCTCATCCGTTACCCATGGTTTCCTTATCCTTTTCCCGTTAACGGTTCCTATAGTGTCTTTAGCGGCTTCCAATATCCCTTCCTTGATACATTCCCATTTTTCTTCGATAGCACTCAGTTCTTTACCGTCATCCATCATTTTCTCTACAGCCTCCTGATACTCCTTCCTCGTTAATTCATTTACTGCTTCTAAATTCCATTTTTTAACCCGCCGCCCTTGCCTTATCTTCTTGAAACGAACATTACATTTCATAACAACTAAATTGTGGTCAGAGTCCGCATCCGCTCCTGGGAAACTGTGCGAATTTATCACACTGTTCCTAAACCTGTGCCTAACCATAATATAATCTAACTGATACCTTTCTGAGTCACCTGGCATTTTCCATGTATACCTACGCCTTTTGTGGTGTCTAAACCATGTGTTCGTGATGACTAACCCCTGTCTCCTGCAGAATTCAATTGCTTTCTCCCCGCGTTCATTCCTCGTGCCTAACCCATAGTCCCCCACCTCACCACCATCTCTTCCTTCGCCTACCGTCGCATTCCAATCCCCCATCACTATCAAATGTTTCCCTGCAGGAACACTCGCGATGATACCCTCTAACTCATCATACATCCTATCGACTTCTTCCTCCTTGTGGTTGCTCGGTGGCATGTATACCTGAATAATGACCAAGTTCGTCGGCTCTGCTTTAATCTCTACGAGTAAAATTCTATCTGTCGCTTGCTCTATGTTGACTACGCTTCTTCCTACCCCTTTATTTAAA
Source organism: Hetaerina titia (assembly GCA_037158775.1). Classification (NCBI taxonomy): domain Eukaryota; kingdom Metazoa; phylum Arthropoda; class Insecta; order Odonata; family Calopterygidae; genus Hetaerina; species Hetaerina titia. Next base: position 71,094,005 of record CM073774.1, on the reverse strand, counting down.
ATTACGGCAACCCCTCGTTGGCTCTCAGCGTTGGACTGCTGACCAGAGGGTCCCGGGTTCGATTCCCGGGCAAGGCACTTTGGGCACCTGCAGCTCCACCCAAGCTAGTTGATTTTTCGGGTACCAGGTCTTCCTGGGAAACCATAACCGGTACAGGGAAAGGAACTGGCCCCCCTACCCTGATGTGTGAATATTCACACGTTGGGCTTGGTACATGGGTGAGCTCTACCATCACCTACTAAACCGACCTTCGGGTTGATTACTGTGTTTTATATACGGCTTGGTAGGGTTTGGTAGGTACGGTTTGGTAGAGTTTCACCTAGATTAGTCCGACTGGGTGAACACATCAGGGTAGGGGGACCAGTTCCTTTCCCTGTGCCGGTTATTGTTTCCTAGGAAGATATGGTGCCCGAAAAATCACACAGCTTTGGTGGAGCTGAAGGTGCTTAGAGTGTCTTGCCCGGGAATCGAGCCCGGGCCCTCCGGCCAGTAGTCCAATGTTCTACCCCTGGACTACCGCAACCCACATTGCACTATGGAATAGATAGAGAAAATTTACTATTTTCATCTCAAAACTACGAATATCTTACTATTCTATGCATATTCGATAAACAGATTTAAACGTTTGCCATTTCTCTGAACTAGTTTTCAAATGCCTTCAGTATAAAAGTTTGCCGCCTGAGATCGCAGCCAATCAATGACGGAATCTTGAAGTTCCTTTTCGACCCGACCCGGAGCCCTCCGGTCGGTAGTCGAACGCTCTACCCCCTGGACTATCGTGACCCACATATTATATATATATATTCAAAATAAATAAGTAGCTGTTAGTTATACAATAAAAAACACATGCACTGAAACACACACATATCTGCGGTATCCAATTAAGTTTGCTTAGAGTAAAGTTTAAAATTATACTTTCGTGAATTTTGGAAATGAGGATTGTTTACGTCTCATGAATTCATAATTATGTACCGTGATGGGGAAGAGCAAGTACTTGAGAATGCCAGTTGTGGTACTATTTGTCTTATTTTTTCCCGGTGGTCCAATTCGTCAATACATTGTGGGACCATAATAATAACCTTGGTAGACTCGTTTGCTCTCTCTCAGGCCAATAATCAATATGACCAAGGAGATGTGGCGGAAAGAGCAGTGCGAGGATATGAAAAAACCCTGAGGGCCTGGGAAAAGATGTCGAGCAGTGTAATAAGGGAATATAAATCCCAGGAGGTGGAAAATGAAAAACTAAACCGTTCCTACGAAACCAAAAGGGAAAGTTATTAACTGGGGTGGGAAGAGAACCAGATTAGATGAATGATTTAAATACGTAGAAGGTATTATCGGTGTATATTTTGTGTCTACGAGTAGAAAGCCAAAATGATTTGGGAAGGGCAGCAATTGACTAATCGTACACGATAGTGGGGAAGAAAAAAAACACGGTGAAATACGAAAATGATCAACCCACTAGGAATAGATAATACTCAGCATAAATGCTGAAGAATCAGTGAAATATACAAGTAATTTTTTTGAAAGTTGTGAGGAAGAAGTTTGGTCAGAACTTTTCATTAAGCATGGTCAGTATCTTTCTCGGATAAGAATGGCCAGTTTGTGGGAACCATGGGAACTAAGGCGACGCATTGGGGCGGAGGTAGTATTGACAATTTACAATTGAGGATTTTAGAACGGGCAAATGAAACACTTGGGAAGTAATTATGTTGATCTAAGTAAGGGGAGCGAAACTCAGGATGCAATTGAGTAAAAGAACACTAAAAGAAAGGAATATAGAATACGAGGAATGGTCCCATAAGTACCCGGTCTGACCTAGAGACGGTGGTAGTTGATTGAAAAATCACTCTATTAGAAAGCAAGAAATCTACAAAGCATAAGTATGAAGTTTGAAGACGCTACGCTGAATACCGGAATTAGTTCGTTGAGCGGGTGCTGTTTTATTTACAATTCCCAAAAAATTATATCCGAAAGTGCCGTTTTGAAAGAACGCCATAGCAATTCATGAAGTCTTCTATTCAAATAACCTAAGATAATTCGGAAAAACATTTAAATCAAACAACAAATCAAATATTAAATACGAGGGTGGTTCCATAAGTATCCGGCCTGGCCTAGACATGACGGTAGTTGTTTGAAAAATCACTCTATTAGAAAGTACGCAATCTATAAAGCATATGCTTTAAGTTTGAAGACGCCATGTTGTTTAGTATTTTTTTGACAGCCAACAATTGTGAACGTTTTGAGTGTGAATTTGTCAAAATGGAGAAAATTGTTCATCGTTATGTGACGCAATACTTTTATTTGAAAGGCCTCAGCCCAACCAATATAAAAGCTGAACTGGATTCCACTCTGGGTGAGTCTGCTCCTTTGTTTACAACAGTAAACTATTGGGTAGCAGAGTTTAAACGAGACCGTACGAGCTGTCAAGACGAATATCGCATTGGTCGACCAAGTGACGTGACGACTCCAGAAACGGTGAAAAAATCCTTAAAGTGAGACTGGATGATCGTCGACTGAAAGTGCGCGAGCTAGCAGACATAGTAGGCATTTCAAAAAGTGCGGTACATGTTAGGATGTTCCTTCATTCTTCGTAGATTCTGAGAAAGTGTGATAACATTTCATTTATACCGAAATACGTAAATATATTGGAAAACGCCTGGAAATATTTGTGGATATATTTTTAATATACATTAATGAATTAATCATATCAGTAGTGATAGTGAGTTTTATCATAGATAAGGGGTAGATTGGAGGAATATGCGACTTATCCGCAATCTTCACGTCTCATATTTCTTAGATGCACGTGTCGAAGTCGGGATGGGAAATTCTAGGCAGGAGAATGAATTAGGGGTGTACATTAACACTCATATTTACAGCACATACTTGGAGTAAATGGCGAAAGAGGCATGGGAAGGACTGGCGGTGGGAATGAAAGTAGACAAGGAATACATGAAATCAGGCATAAGAGCGGATTATCAAGCTTTATATAACCAGTCACCCAAGTGATTGCAATCATTAATGAGCGCATTAGAAAATCATTGTGATCGGTACGTTATGGAAATAAATGTGAAAAAAACAAAGGTCATTTAGTTTTCGAGAAGGAGGAAAGCTAAATTGAACGGAGGGAAAAAAATTTGAGAAAATATGACAGTTTACATATCTTGAAAGTGTTTTGGACCAAAATGGTCAAATTAGTAGGGACATTGACAAGATGACTTGCATTAGGCAGAGAAGCTTCCAAAGAAGAGGGAGTTGATGACACGGACGTTGAATAAGGATGTTAAGAAAAGATTAGTAGGAACTTTGATGCGTAGCGTAGTTTTTTATGGCGTGGAAACTTGGTCGTTGAAGCAAGGTGATAGCCGTTTTTGAGATGCAATATAGAGAGAAGGGCGTTAGTCAAGCGAGGTAGGGGATGAAGGGGATTGACTTGTTGGGCGGAATGAATGGAAAATGAATATATGCGGGATTGTGGAAGGTTTTATTTTAGTGTGAAGGTTCTGTTTTTGACTTGTAAGACGAGGCTAAGATGTTTAGCGGTGGTTATTATTTGTCTATGAAAAATCTACCTTAAACTGTCAGCTAACAAATAATAATAATTTTATTCTGGAACTGTGACATTCAATAGATTCCGTATGATTTATCCAATATAGTGTGACTTTATCTCTCAATTAAATTTGATTACACTTGCTAGCAGTAGGGAAAAAAAGTGATTAAAACGCGGGCAAAAAACTTTTTCCACTTTTTAAGAAGTGATCATCAATTAAAAAAAAATGATAATCACTTCTAAAAAAACATCTCTTCAATTAATTTTAATAATTGGGATTCATTGCAAGAGTCACGTTGCTTAATCTTTCATTCGTCCCCCATTCCTACTCTTCCCCCACCCCCCCAACGGTTGAAAATATAGTAAATCATGAGAAACAATGAGGCGTGGCGATTAACCATTAATATCGAGTTTCTCTAATATTATTTTATTTTCTTTAGGAGTCTTCTTTTGCGGGGAGACGGAGGAGTGAAGGGAGAATTCAGTATGGAAAGGGGGCAAGGCTTTCTTCACAACGCCGTCTCCCCCCTCCCTCCTATCCTGAATCGTGAGTCTTCTTGCATCATTTTTCTTCTCGAGTTTTCCCTCGAGACGATGTTTCGTTCCCATGGCAACCTCTCGTCTCGTTTTTCCCCGCCCGTCATTTCGGAGAATGGAGAATGGGTGTGAGTGGCAGTAGGAAAGGGCGGTTGGGGTGGGTGGAATGGAAAAATGGGTGGATGCAAGGCCTAGGGGAGGTCTGCGCGCCACACCTTGGTGTGGAAAACCCGGCATGGTGCCGACACTCATTCCCTACCCCTTCTCCCTTTTCCTGAAAACTGAAACAGCGCGGCGGGTGGGACGAGGGGAGGATGAAGCGGTGGGGGAGGGAGGGAGACAAGGGGAGGGTTTGGATTTCGAAGACGGCACCCTGACGCTACGAAAGAAAAACGATCTCAACTTTTCGCTGACTTTCAGACTTTCACCCCTGGTTGCCTGGAGACGATGCTCAGGAAGAAGAGATTCCAGCTGCGGAATCATGGAATGGAATATGTATGATGATGGACAAAGGAGCGGTTATTGCCCCCGGATCTGTCCGAAACGATCGATTTGACCGTTCACTTCAGTTTAGATTATCGAATGTGTGTGCGTGGAGTACAGTTGCACAATACCCTGCAAGCTTTCGCAAGGGCGTATGGCCTGGGAAGGGGAGGGAGGCGTAGGGCATCACTCGTAAAAATAGCGTGCAACTATATGAAATAATAAACACATATACTAATGTACACCCACACGAGAGTATACATTCATGTAAGACTTATTTTAACTTACAAGAAAATAAAAACTCGAGCAATTGATGTACGCAAGTACGTGCACATACGAATGTAACAGATATCTAAACAGTTTAATCAGATTCTGGCTTGGAAGAGCATTGACTACGATTTTGTTATTATTGTGATTACTGATCGTCTGAGGAAAGAACGAATACGAAGGCTGTCCTTAACATAACCTATGGCTTCTATGGCTTTATATATATATATATATATATATATATATATATATAAAGCCATTGCCATAAACATAGTAATCAACCCGTAGGTCGGTTTAGTAGGTGATGGCAGAGTTCACCCAGTACTAAGCCCGACGGCGTGTTAATATTCACGCATCAGAGTAGGGGGGCCAGTTCCTTTCCCTGTGCCGGTTATGGTTTCCTAGGAAGACAGATCTGGTACCAGCAAAATCACATAGCTTGGGTGGAGCTGAAGGTGCCCAGAGTGTCTTGCCCGTGAATCGAACCCGGTCCCTACGGTCAGTAGTCCAACGCCCTACCCCTGGACTGCCGCAACCCACATTGCACTAGGAAATAGATGCAGAAAATTTACTATGTTCATCTGAAAACTACGAATATCTACTATTTAATGCATTTTGGACAAACAGATTAAAACCTTTGCCATGTCTCTGAACTAATTTTTAAATGCTTTGAGTGTAAAATTTTGCCGCCTGAGATCGTAGTCAATCTATGACGGCATTATGAAGTTCCTTGTCGAGACGATAACAAAACATGTAGTAGCCTAACTTAGAAATACTATTTACATGCAACAGATCAGTAGAAATCTGTGAAAAACTTAAAGATTGAAACTTAAATCTAGAAATTGTTGACATTGCAAAATGGTGATCTTTGCAAACTTTTCGTCAATTTTCAGCTGAATTTCATTGTTCGCCTCATATGAGCGGCCACTTACTCGTGTGTCATCAACATGGAAATTTATTTTCCTTTTAGAAAAGGAACGACAGAACTGTTGCACAACTCTTGTCACTCATCACATTTAGTCCGCACAGGGTACACATTTCCTGATGAATATCAACAGCATTCAAATTTTTTATCTGTAAAAAAACTTATCACTGAACGAACTCAACATTTGGCGGTAATTTCAATTGTATTATTCATTTTGATGCACTATTGTAAACTAAGAACAAGGGGAGTGACCTTCCAACCAATGCAGTTCGAGGCGTACTGACCTTCCGTGTTCGTCAATACATGACCATTAAGCTCCCTCCACTAATTTTCACGCAACACGAAAACGGAGGTTACTTTCTGGACAGTTTCGTATATATCTCGCCCTGGAATTTATCTCTCCTTACAAGTATCTTATATTTATGGTGTAAAACGTCCACATGATTTGGAGCAATAGTATTTCCCTTTGCGTCATAGTTAAAATTGTGTTCTGAACCTTAATGTAGTTCTAAGTCTTTCCTAATCTATTCGCGTCTCACGCGGCTAGGGGCCCTTCTCCCATAAAATGCCCGTCACGTTATAGTTACCATTGAAGCAATTTTCGAATCTTGGGGATATTCTCTGAATTTCATCAAAGATTTTTCACAAGGATCCCAAATACTTGCGGTGTTTTCCAAATTGGATCTGACTAAAGGGAAAAAAACCCATCCCCTTTAATTTCCCATTAAATTTCCTCAGCTCCCGTCTAAAGATTACTAGTTTTTTTAATCCATTCTGCACATTCCTCTGATGTTTTTACTATTGGTAATCCACTGGTTCTTTGCGAAAAGCAATTCTTCTCCTCATCGCTACTACTTCGACCTATTTAGTCCAAAATTCTTCCGAGATACCAAAACTTCTCCACCTGCTCTAGTTTTGGCCCTCCTATTTTAACATTTAATGTAGCCTTTCTCTTTCTGTAAAACCGCATAACAATTATTTTATTTATACTTAGTCTCATCCAATACCTATCGCACTGAACCTCCAATTCACTCAGCGATACTTGTAATCCCCTGACTGACGGCCTACTTAAGGCTTGACCATCAGAAAACATAACCGATGTTACGAATTCCCCTCCGACTTTCATTCCTATCTCCAGTTCTTCCCATGCCTCTTTAATCATTTCCTACACATAGACGTTGAACAGCACCGGTGACAATGGGAAAACCCTGCCTTACACCTCTTCCTAACACTGCCCATCCGGACTCATCGTTTCCCACTCGCACCTAAGGAGTCCCAGACAGGTACACGTACAGGGGTCGGATTAGCTTCCTACCCCATCCGATCTAGTCCTATTTTCTGCAAAGGACGAAAATTTGAAAAAAAATGTGTGATAATTTATTTTTCCATCATAGATAAAGTGATAATAATTGCTTAAAAGTCTAATATTCTTGCCCATTTCCACGATTTTCAATTCCATCTTCATATCCAGTTAACGCGTAAGTGTGGGATTAAATCTTCAAGTAATCTTAATGCGCTGAATTTTCACCAGAGCATGACGATGCATCCTTCATACTTTCGTTCTAAAGTCTGCATGCTTGAAAATAAATTATGGTTATGCGAAAGTAATGAGATTTTATAGAAGTAGGGAAGGCTCAGTTGAGCGCTGGAGTAGAAGAGAGGTTGTAAGCTTGAGGAAATGGGTCAACTCGCGAATTTGAGCAATATTTTGACGTAAATTGGCGAGAGAGTTGGGCCATTTGGAGAAGAGTTGAGTTAGCAAACGCCGAAATTATGTAAAAGTAGGCAAATGAACCCAGAAACTCCGGAGAGCACGTAGAAATACAAATGAGATGTTAATGAACAGTTAGAATGTTGAAGCGTGGCGATGTGCCTCGGAAATTTCGTCTGTGGAGACAGAGGATGTTAGTACTAGGTGTTGAAGAATTTTCGCGTTTCAGTTTTGCAAAGGTCACGAAGAAGGTAAGCAAAGCACGAAGAAGGTAAGCAAAGCACGAAGAAAGAGAAACAGTGAATTGTGAGAGGACATGGATCTGAACTAATTCAAAGAGTTTGCGAACCATTTTCGTCCAGTTCCGAAATATGAAATAAAATTCTCTAGTTGTGTATTGAGTCCCAGTGTATAGACAATTTTCTTACACCACTGAAGTGCTAGATCAACATGGATACCAGCTTATGACCGTCATGATATGAAGTAATTTTGTTTTACCTAAGGGTATAAATTGATCGGATCCCTTATTGGTGTATTTCATTCTCTTGGCAGTGAATCGAAATTTAATATTTATAAATTTTAACATTTGATTTAAAACTCCTTAAAGCTAATTTAAAACTCCTCCATGAAACCCTAAACTCTACTAAACTATTGATTGCCTTGAAACTACTCTCTTTCTTCAACTTCAGGATACCAACTCAATCCAACCGCATCTACTCCCTAAACCATCTATTCCTAGGATATCTCTCACTAAGCGCTCACCATTACTATTTCGCTTCTCCTCCCTTCATAATTCACTCTCTCACACTGTCGATCCTTTTTATTTATCATGTAACAATTTCACTACCCAAGATTTATTCCACCTATCGACAAATTAAATATTTCCTCTGTCCATGTTCGTTTCTCGTTGTTATTGTTATGCTGTTATTTTATTTTATACCCTTCCATGTATTTGTTATATTTTTCACTGTAAATTGGCGTTACTTCTGAATGTGAATAACGTTTTAAAATAGAATAAATAAATATTAGCTGGATGGTATACCGGCGAACTCATTTTTTTCATTCGGGCTATCGACCGTGGTGAAAATCCGTGAAATATGTTCAGAGTTAAAATAATTAGGGTGTTGTCATGGGAAATTTAAAACGCATTTGAGTCATAACGACAATTTGATCAAATTTCATGAAACTTAATTTTGTTTGGACGTGTGTGGTATTTTTCATGGCTTATAGGCTGATGCTTATTTGAGTGACTGAAATATTAAATGTGAAATTTTGGAGGCGAACTTGAAGTTAGCTGAACTTCCACCATTACTTCTCCGTGTACTTTCCTTCAGTTTATTTCACCTCTTTCATTCTTCTCCACACGCTTATTTCAAAAGTCAAGATCTTGTTTCAATGACCATGTTTCTGTGTTTTACAAAACCACCCTCCATGTCAAAGTTTTCACAAATTTTTTCTTAACATCCTTACTCTACGTCAATTTCCTCCTCCTTGCGAAAGCTTATGTGCCTCACTCAATTCTTCGTATATCCCAACTGCTTGACCATCTTGGTCCAAAGCACGTTCAAGATGATTTAACTGTGCCATTTGCTGTAGTTTTACGCTTTACTTTGGCTATCTTTGTCCAAAACGCTTATGAAAGCAGGTGAACTTTTCTCCCTGCTCAAAGTTTTTCATCCTCTTCTCTTGAAGCGTCAGTTTCTCTTTCTTAGAAATTTCACAATCTTTATTTTATTTACACATCCCATACCGATAAAACTTATTTGATAATATTTTTAGAAATGATTTTTATTAATTTGCAAACTTAAAAAAATATAAATGAACGTAACTTCTTTAAGAAAACTTTAAAAGATATACTCTTGAGGGATCTTTCTTCACTTTCAGGTTCTTAATCTTTGGAGCTTACTTTTTCTCGCGAGAATGCACTCAAAAATACACAGATACCATTCTAAAGTACAAAAAAATCGAAGCTGTTGCAGTTAGGAAAAGTGAAACGTTAATGATCAGCTATTTCGCTCAGCAGATAAGGGAGGAGGGATATCTGCTCTACTAGGAGGCTCATGAAGTTTCTTGCATACGTTTCACTACCACGCGGTGTACTTTGACACAAAGTTGGCTGCAGGCAAACAAGTGTGCTAGTTTAGAAATGAAACCAACCGGGAAATCCTTAGTTAAGCGTATGATTTGCGATGGGTTCGTTGTTCCGTCTACTAACATTCGAAAAATCGAATCTTTTCGAGGGCAACAAAGAGTATTATTAAGGTTTTATTTCGTTTTTATTAAGTTAATACTTGACAAGTGTTGTTTTACGAAACTTCGTAGAAAAAATTATTATTATTTATTATTAGGTAATCTACCGTTTAAGGTAGGTTTTTGGATGGACACAACTATCAAATAAACATTTTGTGACACCCCACCTATCAAACTAATCTATATCAGGTCCCTCTTCACCTCTATGTTCTTCTTTCCTCCCTTCATCCCGTCCAACATCCCTATCCTGTTCATACCCTTACCTCGCTTGCCCAACATTCTCCCCTCTATTACCCTCTTCAACATTCCACTACCGCTCAATACGCTTTTCATCCATTTTTCCTGCCTCCATAGGATTTCTCTCAACAAACCCCTCTCCTCACCCACCATCTCCAGTACTTCCTCATTTGTTTTCCTTTGGGTCCATTTCACCTTCTCCATGCTTCTCCACACCCACATTTCAAAAGCTTCCAATCTACGTCTATCCTCCTGCTTCAGCGACCACGTTTCCGCGCCGTACATAGCTACGCTCCATATCAGAGTTTTTACGAGTCTTGTCTTAACATCCCTACTCAACGTCCCCGTCATCAACTCCCGCCTCCTTGAGAAAGCCTCCTTGCCTAGCGCAATTCTTCTCCTTACGTCCCTACCACTTTGACCGTATTGGTCCAAAACACTTCCGAGATATGTAAACTGGTCTACCTGCTCTATTCTTTCCCCGCCTATTTTAATATTTAGCTTAGCCTTTTTCTTTCTGGAAAATCGCATAACCTTTGTTTTATTAATATTGATTCTCATCCCATATTTATCGCACTGAACCTCCAATTCACTCAACAATGCTTGCAACCCCTTGGCTGACTGAGCAACTAATGCTTGGTCATCAGCAAACCTAACCGATTTTTCGAATTCCCCTCCGACTTTCATTCCTACCTCCAGTTCTTCAGTAGGAAAAATACAAGTTCAATAATGAGTTTATGTAGATTAAAAAAAAGCAGTTTCTGCCGTAACTTGGTGGAAAATTTTCATATTGACGTTTTAAAATTAAACCACTTTGCTTTTCCACATAAAATTTTATTCTCACGACCCAGGTTTCGTTGCAGTACAACATCATCAGATCCTGATGATAGCGTGACGAAACCTGGGTCGTGAGAATAAAATTTTATGTGGAAAAGAAAAGTTGTTTAATTGAAAAACGAGTGTTAGTAGTTTTCACATGAAGAAGTATTTGTGTAGAATCCGGTGTTAACCGTCATATGAGTAAGTTTTTAATGCGTAGAAATATTATGTGCTGGTAAAGACGTTTTAATTGAATGCAAACAATTTCAGAATGTAAAAATCATTCGCCTTGACCGGGGACGGGATGGCTCCGTCAAAAAGTTACTGTCGCGGCATCTTCCGCAGTTTCTTGAAAAATGTTTTCATTGTTTTAAATATTAAAAAAGTATTGAAATATATCTGTGAACATTATATTTATAATTATATTATTGGTGAAATGACTGAAATTTCTATTGATGTGAACCATCGAAGTTTTTGGAACTAATTTTCATTTAATTGTTTATCTACCCTTGAATTTAGGATTCCTAGGCTAAGATCCATTGCTTTTGCTCATTTCCTCATTTAAACTTAGTTCATCCATGTGAATTGCCCCGGTGATGAGAGTTATTTAAATGGATTGTAAAAAAGTTTGAAAAGTGGATTTTATATCCTTAAAAAAAGTTACAATTTAATTGCTGAGCACCATTTATTAATGTCGCTGTGTGCTCATACACCACATGATTTAAATCCTGATAGGAAAATTTGTGTTAACACATTCCCCATACTAACCTCTTGTAAAATTTTAGAGTCTTGAAACAACATCCATAGCTCTTCTTATATTTTATAGTTGTTCTCGTGATTCTGATTGGGTATTTCTAAAGGCAACCATTATATATCTGTTATACAAATGTAAAACTGGTGTTAACCTTTGGAGAATAAGTGTAATATCATATGGCTTACTTAAATACAGTTACGTCAATAGTGCGCGTTTTTACCATGTATTTCCGGAATATCTAAAAATAGATTTGTAATTAATAGATATAACGATTTCGGGTACCCAAAGCGTGTTTGTTATTATTTTAGAATATTAAAAAAAATAGATTTAAAATTGAATTAACCCAAGAGTTCTCGGGTACTTAAGGTGTTTTGTTATTATTGACCAAATCCTTTAGACTAAAAAACAAAGGCATTATTTTTCTGTAAAGGGAATGGATGAAGTTTCAATTTTTAAAAATTTAGATAGATAGAGGTATTTATTTGGGCATATAAATATAAATATATATATATATATATATATATATATATATATATATATATATATAGTCATTTTCTTGGAAAAGCCACGAACGTGCACAATAAAATTCACTAAATAGTCATAGCAAACACAGAAACTAAAACACATAAAAGAGGGACTCACTAGTTCTCGAATTTTAGGTGGTGCAACCACCTTTCTCAAGAGGAATTAGGAACAGTTCTGTCTGTTCCTAATTCCTCTCGAGAAAGGTGGTTGCACCACCGAAAATTCGAGAACTAGTGAGTCCCTCTTTTATGTGTTTTAGTTTCTGTGTTTGCTATGACTATTTAGTGAATTATATATATATATATATATATATATATATATATATATATATATATATATATATATATACACATTCAAACTTAAAAATCCGGGATAAGGAAATATTTTTACATTTGTGATCTGCTCAAAACCGCCTTCCCCACCTTTCCTGTATTGGTCTTTTATGTGTTTTCCTATCCCCTTTCCTTATATGTCTATTTCTATGTGCGAAAATAATATATATATATATAGATATATATATATAGAAAAATATTATATGTATATAATCCGGGTCGCGGTAGTCCAGAGGGTAGAGGGTTGGACTACTCACCGGAGGGTCCCGGGTTCGATTCCCCTATCGGCACTCTAGGCACCTGAAGCTCCATCCAAGCTGTCAGCGTTTTACGATATCTGTAAGCACGGTATCGTAGTTTTGAGATGAAAATAGTAAATTTTCTGTATCTATTCCCTTGTGTAATGTGGGTTGCGGTAGTCCAGGGGTAGAGCGTTGTACTACTGACCGGAGGGTCCCGGGTTCGATTCCAGGGCAAGGGACTCTGGACACCTGAAACTCCACCCAAGCTATGTGATTTTTCGGGTACCAGATCTTCCTGGGAAACCACAAGCGGCACAGGGAAAGGAACTGCCCTCCCTTCCCTGATGCGTGAATATTCACACGCCGTCGGGCTTGGTACATGGGTGAGCTCTACCATCACCTACTAAACCGACCTTCTGGTTGATTACTGTGTTTATGGTTTTTTATATAGAATCGGCCCGGCAAGTCGAAAGATCCGGTGTTCCAATTCCGTTCAAGGAAATATATTTGCGCTTGTGATCTGCTCGATTCCGCCTTTCCAACTTCTCCTGTGTTCGTCTTTCATATGTGTTCCTATCCCTTTTCCTTGCTTCTATTTTCTTGCGAGTGAATGTTTGTTCGCCGAATGGTGGGATTTCGTGATTTCGTTTCATGTATACAAAGGTGGTCTGAAAAGTTTCCGACATAACAAAGATGCAAGGCATTTTTTCTGAAATTTTTTGAGTCAAACTTTTCAGATCACCCACGTACGTACATTTAAATATATTAATCAAGGATTCACCTAACTATTCACACGTACTCAAATGAAATGACAGTGAATAAGCACAACAATAAAATAGTAAGGAAAGTCTAAGCAAAGAATGAGGTTTGCGGGAAAAGCTAGGGAGAGCGTGGCATTATTCCCCTAGTAAAAACCCACGTAGGAAAAACACCCACGAAGAGAAGTGGGGTGTGATTTCCTGCGACAACCCTATTAGTTAGAGATTTAGTGTAGTACGTTAAGTTCATCTGTTTGATTTGTTTAATTCGATGCTCATAATGCTCGGCAAAATCAATTAACATACAATGCAATTCATTCATAAAAACATCTTGCTTATAAAATTATTCCAATAATGATCAAATTTCATGAATTAATGTTTATTGTCAAATGGGCATTCAAGAATTACGTTGCATATTAGTCAAATCAGTTGTTTAATCGCTTCCATTAGAGCTTACACTATGGACGTTCCACTACCAATAATCCTATTTAAAGGTAATAACCTTGGATTAGTAGCGCAAAGAGAATGCGTATGTTTAATTATGTACAGAAGAAAAAATGTTGGACGCCATGTGCGCGCTAATGCTATTAGTGCAATTAGACGTCGTGCGACTGAATTGTATTTAATCATTTCGTCGACCCTTTTATGGAATAACTACGCTAACTTTGTGTGCGTTATCTATAGCTCTCGGTTCTGAAGAGATGCTAGCTTTTGAAAGGATAACACATGGCGTCCTCGCAATCCCACGAAGACGTTCTTCTAAGGGCGAGAGTTTCGTTATTAACTTTCATAAATCTACGAATTAATCACACGTCATATACGCTTATTTCTCCCTTAATAGCTCGAGAGTGATGTTAATTAAATTTTTCGTCGTGTTGCACATAGCTGGAAATTAACTTCTTCATTGCTGGGATACGCTCCTGCACATTTCCATGAAAATGCCATCTGTTAGAGGTGACGTTTCCTTTGAATAATGAAGAGGAAGGCGTGTGTTATGCATCCATATTAGGTCATTAATATTCGTACAGGTCGATCAGATTGAAACAGATTGGTGAGTTTAAAAGTAACTTATTTCGTGGCCCAAAGAGTGGGATGGAGAGATTTATTAGTACTTCCTAGAATCAACTTTTCCTTCGACGTGGATTCCCGATCTTGCGTAATGAATTATAATTGAAATTTCATTTTGTCCTTGTAAGTATGAAGGGTCTTTATAAGTCCACCCGCCTCCCTCCATTTCACTGATTACCCACTCATCCTTAATTTCGTCCAAGCCAATTCTGGTCTCCTGTAATGAAACGCGTGTGCGCTAAGAGTTCATCAGCTAATTCAAAGACGTGGCGTGAAATGCCTCGTCAGTAGATTTTTGCAGAGCCACCCGCTGATGCGAGCGAAAAATGAGAGATATATCACGGCGTTGATGCTCCTACATTAAAATGCGAATGCCGGCTTCAAAATACCGCTTTTATATTCTATTTTGTGATCGAAATGTTGGGATGGGACAATAATACCACCCTATTATCTAATACACAAGACTCACTATTAGAAGTATAGGTGTTCTACAGGGAAGTGTTCTCGGACATCTTTTATTCCTACTTCACGTCAACGAAATTAAATCCGTGGTTAATAGTATGATATTTTAATTTAACGACGGCGTATCGGTTAACAGAGATATTAGTAGTCCTTAGGATAAATTAGCTTTGGTAGATGACCTAAGCGCTATACAACGCTGGTGTGACACTTGGCAATTAGAATTAAACTTAAAAAGGTTGCGTAGTGATGAATTTTTGGAAATGGTGCAATTTCCTCCCGAAAGCCTACTGCATTGGGAAAACGGAAATGTGTCGACTCAAGTAGAGTGCGTAGACTCAATTAAATACCTAGGAGTTACCCTCACTCGCAACCTACCCTGAGTGAAACACATGATGGAAATTTATGGATAGGCTAACAAAAAATTAGGATTTATTAGAGAAGTACTGGAGAAATGTGATTAAAAGGTCAAAGAGAAATGTTATCTATCTTTGGTTAGACCTCATTTAGAATATTCTGCACGTATATGGGATCACCACGGAGTTAAGTAAATTGCCGAATCGGATCGCGTGCAGCGTAGAAGAGATAGATTTGTAAAACGTTGTTATGATAAACTTGGTAGCGAATCCGAAATATTAGAGCGGCTAGGCTGTGAGTCACTCACGGAGCGAGAGTTAAATTACAGATTGAAGTTCTTCTCGCATAAAATTGGAAGGAGGTCTCTTTAGGAGTGATGTTGAAAATGAATTATTACTCGCATAGTACTACGGTAGGAGAGATCATGTCAATAAAATTTGAGAAATTAAGTGTGGAACAGATAGTTTTAAGATGTCATTTTTTTCACGAACGTTAGGGGATCACAATAACATTGTTCGACCGCAGAAGGGTCATGTTCGGGTAAAATTATTCTGGTATGTATTCACTCCCTGCCACACACCCTGGCGGTTGCTTGCAGGGTCCAAAAAAATATAATATAATAAATATAATACTTAATTTCCCTGTAATTATTTCCCTCGAAAATTTCTTTACTTAATGAAATTCTTCTTCTATCGTCCCTACTATTTAAATTCAGTTTGATTCAGAACACGTCCGGAATAGATAAAACTGTTCGACAAGGCCTATTTTATGAAATCCTATTTTTATATTGGACCTTAATTTCTTCTTTCTCGTCAAATTTGGAGCCTCAATTTTGAGTACGTTAATTCTCATCTCATGCGTATTATACCGGCTTTCGAATGCGTTCATTAATACTTGCAATCCCTTGGCTGAATGGCTAATTAAAGCTTCATCATCATGCAAAATAATTGGTAGGTGAAATTTTTACCTCCCTTTATATTTGAATTAACTACCACAAAATATCTTTGGCTATTTTGATCGATATATTGCATGGATGGATCCTTTTCGGACATATCTTGAATGTATTTCAATCCAAATGATATATTTTTAAGGCAACCTACCGGTTAAGGTAGGTTTTTGGATGGACACAACTACCAAATAAATATTTTGTAGCTCCAAACAAAACCCAATCTAGCAACCTAATCTACATCAGGTCCCTTTTCACCTCTATGTTCTTCTTTCCTCCCTTCATCCCGACCAACATCCCTATCCTGATCTTGCCCTTTCCTCATTTGCCTAACATTTTCTCCTCTATTACCTTCTTCAACATCCCACTGCCGCTCAATACGCCCTTCATCCATAATTCCTACCTCCATAGGATTTCTCTCAACAAACCCTTCTCCTCACTCCTCATCTCCAGTACTTCCTCATTTGTTTTCCTTTCGGTCCATTTCACCTTCTCCATTCTTCTCCACACCCACATTTCAAAAGCCTCCAATCTACGTCTATCCTCCTGCTTCAGTCACCACGTTTCCTCACCGTACATAGCTACGCTCCATTTCAGAGTTTTTACGAGTCTTTTCTTAACCTCCCTACTCAACGTCCCCGTCATCAACTCCCTCCTCCTTGAGAAAGCCTCCTTGCCTAGCGCAATTCTTCTCCTTACGTCCCTACTGCTTTGACCGTATTGGTCCAAAACACTTTCGAGATACGTAAACTGTTCCATCTGTTCTAGTTTTCTAATGACATATAAACCTGAAAATTAATTTGTTCGTTTTGAGGGGGTCACATCACGCCCAGACGGTTTTAATATTTTGCAAGAATTGAGTAAATATTCCCAAAGTAAAATACGGTTGATTTTTGGGAATGCTTTATTGGAAATTTCTGAGATTGGATAAAAACAAGTATTTCGAAAAAAATCTTTTTTTTGTATAGAGGGCGGCTGTTTCACTTATCATTAACATTTCAATTCATTCGCTTCAGTAGGAAAGAGGGTAAATAAAAAAACAATCTATTATTTCTGTTTATTATATCTTTTAGAAACGCATAATATGATTCATACCAACAATTAATTGGAGGTTTCGTATGTTGTAAACAACTGCTGCTAACTTCTATAGTCTCGTAGTATGTGTTCTTGAGATAGTTTTAAAAGCGCGTCAGTTGGTTTTTCGTATCGTGTTCTTCATAATGGTAATGAATCCCGAAATTGCGATGATGTAACATTTCGGCTAATGGAAATCAATTAAAGATGCAGTTGATTGAATGGATCCTGCATAAAGTTGTATGTATGGCATCGGAGGAGAGGGGGTTACCTTCATAATTCCCTTTTTCATCCATGCCCATCATGCATCCAGAAGCCCACATCAATCACAGCTGCCCCGAACGGTTATAAAACGAGCCGTCCTCGTCGAGGATGAATGATATCTCAACCACCCCGAGCAGGAATATTGCACAAGACGGCGGATAAAAATCTCCCATCTCCTGATGGCTCTTTTCAGACGGAAGAACTCTACCGCGAGATCGATCATAGGAGCGATCAGTTTATTGCGCGGAAGGGTGGTTTAAGCCCTGAAAAAGAGGAAATCGCCACCGGAATCATGGACCGTGGGTAAAAAAAACTCAATCTCTCTTTCTCTCCATCCTGTAGGCTTTTCGAGATCAGTGGTTGGATATATCAGTGTCGGTACCCACTTGGCAACGAGTTGAGGGGAAATATACGGTTGGATTGCGGAAGGGAATCACCAGATAATGATAAAAAATAGAACGGAAACCACACCACGTTCGTCTTGCTTCTTGTGTTTTTTTAAATGGCTGTGAGATCTCCGAATTATAACATCGAACTTCGTCGTTAAGATGGGTAACCACATATTTGAGGATGCATCGAGTTCTTTCGATGCGAACAGTCAAGATCGAAATCCGTATCGACAGGGCGTTTTTGACACCTCACCACTACATTCCTACTGCCATAAATTTACGTACCCCAGAAACATTCAGGGGTTGACTCAGGCGTTGATTCAGGGGAATCATGGCGTTTTAATGGAATACAGGATCCAAACAAAGCGATAGACGTTGAAAACTATCACCAACATAAATGCAGTGATAGAAACGGTGGAGCCATCTTGAAAAATGGTAAGAGTATCGAATAAATTGTAAAATAAATTTAATTATGCTAAATTATTGCTCACAAAAACCCTTGATGAAACAGTTTCCCATTCAATCATCACATATACGGTTCTCTTGATCTAAGAACTAGTTATTAGGGGAAGTGACCGAAAGATGAAATTATTTGCTCTTTTAGGTAATTTGATAAGGGGTGGCATTTCAAATTGAATGGAGGAGGGTGGGAAATAAACCGATAGCTGGCGAGGCGTCCAGTGGTTTCATAGCAGGAAAAATGGATGAAAGGCGTATTGAGTGGTAGTGGAATGTTGAAGAAGGTAATAGAGGGGAGAATGTTGGGCAAGCGAGGAAAGGGCAGGAACAGGATAGGGATGTTGGAGGGGATGAATGGAGAAAAGAAGTACACAGAGATGAAGAGGGACCTGATGTAGGTTAGGTTGCTTGATTGGGTTTTGTTTGGAGTTACAAAAATGTTTATTTGATAGTTGTGTCCATCCAAAAACCTACCTTAACCGGTAGTTTACCTAATAATAATAATAAGCGTGAAGGGTGAGCCTGATTGACGGCTTAGCAATTTGAATGGCGTTGCAATTTTACCTTTTTCTTTCTCCTATTCCTTCGATCCTTTTTCTGATAGACCCTTTTGGCCTTAAAAACTGATCCTTATATTATGTTACACCACCTTTCTACCACCTTTATCACCACCTTCCCACCACCTCCCTACCTCCCAGACCACCCGCTATTTCTCTCCACTTGGATATAAACGATGGTCCATCAACATCCAGTTGGTCCTGCAGGTGTGACTCGTTGAAGGATTCCCCAGAGAGCAGTGTGACTCCGTTGAGTTAGAATTTTCCTCATTTCGATCCTCGTCTCACCTCACTTCAAACTCTCTGGCCATCCAACGATCCTTCCTCTCCGAAAAAATATTGGAGGACTTTGGGATGCGGATTTGGAAAAGAATAAAACATTTAGTGGACGGAAATTAAAACTAACGATGAAGTCCTATGCATCGAAAACAATTAGAGACGGTTGTTGGGAGATCTCAGATGTTATATTAAAAAAGGTGCAGGAGATACCAAGTGGCAATGGGATGCAGAAGACGGCGAATAATTGAGAAATGAAATTAAATGATGAAACAAAAATGTTTTCCGAAACACTCTCAAAGAAACAAATGGCGTCCTCTTTCCGAACGAAACCCATCGCAAGATGCCTGCTCTGTTTGCGCCGGAACCCGTCTTCGTGGAAGTGTGAAAAAAGTCCATGCGTCTCCATGTGTTGGTTACCCTCACGTGCCGGAACCCTGAAATGGAGGAGACGAATTTCCCACATTTATTTCTCCGCAAACTTTGGGCCCTCCCAAAATTCCCTTCCACGCCACCTTCTGCGGCCAAGGGTCATTATTTCAATCAAACAAGCTTTCAGTGCTGAGAGCCGAACCGAAGGCTCTCGAGTTTTTCCGTCTCGCTCTCATTATTTCTTGTTTTTTTTTTGGGAAGGTTGGAAAGGAGATTGAGGACCTCGGGGAGCATCCCATCACTCGTATTCGTGACACTTTGCCCTTATCTCCAAAGAAAAGAAAGGGTCGTGGAGTGGACGAGGCATTAGAGTTGGTAATATAGCAATAGGAATTGATAGGGAGAGAGATTAAAAAAATAGCGTTCAAGGATGTGAAGATGAGGAAGGAAGGTGGACCGAAGGAATTACCCGTTAATTTTAACCCTCGCTCCCAAGAGACTCAGTATTCTGTCTTGAGATCTTAAGATAGTGACAGTGGATCTCATTTAAATACCAGAGCTCATCAATAGAAATTTGGTTATGGGTTTTCTCGAAAAAAATGCGAAAAACTTTCGTAAGTTGCTCCGATAATTTTGGTGGTTTACGTAAGCTGACAAAAATTGACGTACGATTTTCTGGGTTTTTTGAACCTATGACAACTACAAATTTATTTAAACATTAACATTTGATGACATAAATCAGATCAGTTCATGCATCTTGAAAATGTTTATGACGAAGTTAAAAGTATAAGTACTCAATAAGAAGAAGAATTTCGTTAGGAAAAGAAGCTTTGACAGAGAGGAGGCACTTACGACACGTACGTTGAGTAAGGATTAATGGGAAGGAAAAGGAAAGGGAGGGGGAAAAAGTCTTAACTATAGATACTATAAAAGAATTAGTGACTGTTGTGCAGTTAACCTTAAGTCTTCGCTACATGAGGTCAGAAATAAAAAAGCTTTAAAGAAAAATGTACTTCCTTAAAGAAGGAGACTATATTGGCTTAAATGCGTGCTACAGAGTCAATTTACAAATTTTTAGGAGGTCACGTGCTCAGCAGTCAACAAGTTCATTCCCAGGAAATTTATAAAAGATAACACGGAATCTAAATGGTACAACACAAATGCTAGAAAAGCATTGCAACGTCAAAGGCTATGTCTCGCCTAGATGAAAAATATTAGGGATAATATCTCTAGGGACAAAAAGAATAAGATCACTATTGATTACAAGATATCTAGGGTGAATACCAAGAATGAATTTCGGAAAGTGGTAAGCGATTGCAGAAGGAAAATATTAGCGGAAAATTTGAAATTTAATCTGATAGCATTCTGGTTGTACATCAGAGAGGTTCAGGGAAATAAGCCAATTGTTAATTAATTCAGAAATGATAAAGGTTAAAGAGTAACCAGAAGTTTGGAAAAAACTAGCTTATTAAATTCTCTTCTTTCAAAGCGTCTTCACCAATGCCTCACCGAATTTCTCTGATAGCTTACCCAAATGTGCCGGCCAATTGATGCCCAAAATTGAAATATCATAAAATGGAATTCAAATTTTGCTGAAAAAATATTAAGGATGTTAAGTAAGAACATGGAATGTAGTATAATATGGCGAGGAAACCTAGTGTTATGAGGCTAAAGGCTAAGAGGTAGATAGAAGACTTTGCATGTAATCGACGCTGATTGGTGTATAGCTGCAGGCCTAATTATACATTTAAAAGTTGAAATATGGTTTTGTCCTAACTACAAATCTCCTCCTATCACTTCCTAAATATTTAAAATAAAATAATGTATTAGATATACATGTGTAATATGTTCCAGCTTGTTATATTTTGACATTATACTTTGGAGCAATTGACGAGGGTGTACGCAAATAAAGTATGCATTTCATGAGTTATTTGTTATTTCAGTTCTGGGAAATTGTCATCACACCGATTTGATCTAGTGAAAGTTCTCTTGTGTTTGAATTGTAATTGATTTTAAGGAAAAATGAATGATTCCTCTTTCTGAAATTGCCATTCTGGATGGATGAAGAATATTGCAAAATAGGCATGTTGGAAAACATGAACAATTTCGCTTGTAAGAAAAGAATTGGTAACTCCAATTTATTTTATCACATACTTATTATCAATTTTTTCCCTTAGGTAAACTGCTTGAAAGTATAAAATAAGATTGTCTACGGTTCCACCTATCATTTTAAACCATTCATGCAAGATTTTATTAATTCTTTTTAACTTTAACTTTTAATATATTGCTATTTATGCATAATTTACAATTGCGGTATGATATTTATGAATATGACATACAAAGAATTAAGACAATCATAGCCTTAGACATTTTCTCTAGGATTTATTCCTGTTTATTTTCTAGTATATTAATTTTGTAGAACCAGTGGATCCCCAGTTGTTTATACAATATCTTAACATACTCTCAACCTGTAAAAATACACTATTTTGATGACATTGAAACTTACAAAACTAGTAATGTTGTGCACGAAGGATGTAATTTAATTTGTTACTAATGTTTAAAATGTATTCACCAAAGTTAACATTTTGATCAATGATTGCCCCCAAGTAATTATATTTATTTACTTGTTCCAGCATGGGGCAATTACAGTTATTGGTGGGGTAATGTAAGCAGTAATCTGAATGAATCTGTAATTGAATATCTATGATTTCAGAGGTTTTGTGTTTCACAAACATGACTTTTGATTTTTTCTCACTGCATCATCATCATGCAATATCAACTCACTGAAATGACAGCACTTTAATATGTCATTAAAATATATATTATAGCTAGTAAATAGCTAAGATTAGATCCTTGTGGCACATATGATTCTACCTTATGATCATTAATACATTCATTATTTATTTTAGTGACTAATTTTGTGTCTTTAAAAAGCCAAAGATGGCTGGGGCAAAAACTCCAATACAGTTAAATTAAAAAAAAATATATTGTCCTCTACAGTGTCGAAAGCTTTTCTAAGATCTATCATGTTTTTACCATGTTAAGCCCATTTTTATATCTACAGTATTCCATCTCTGATATTGTTCACAACTAGTTCAATGACCTGTGTGACTCCTTTATTTCTGTGGAAACCAAATTGAAATATAGATATTATTTCATTATTTTCCAGGAAATTTAGCAATTTGTCTGGTATTAACCTTTCCGTAATTTTTGAAATGCAGGTAGTATTGATATTGAGCAATAATTATTCAAGTCTTTATGAGATCCTCCTTTGTAAATATGTCATTTGACAGCTTTTTTAAACCATTAGGGATGGTTGCATAACATATTGGCTGATTTACAATATCCTTCAATACTGGTATTAAATTAGGGCACCTTTTCTGGTCCATTATTCTATTATCATCTTGACCCATTGGTTCCATATCAATTTCGGTAATAATCTCAGATATGTCATCCTATGTCACCAAATTTATTCTATGCTATTTACTTGGTTCTTTGTATTTACAAACTGAGTGGAATATTAAAAATTTCAGGCAAGTTATTTCTTTGGGAAATGTTTAGAGAATCAGGAAGTGATATGTTTAACAGAATTTTTATCACCAAAATATCTTATTAGGTCCTCAACTGTATTGCACTTGATTTTTCTTCAGTTCAGTTTCAGTTCATAAAAATCACTTTTTGTTTCACTTATATTCACCTCAGTAAGAATCACAATATCAAATTACTTGCTACAATATTGAATACTTGCAGATGGTTAAGAATTATATTTCACTCACACCAATTTTTTCTCAATGATCTTATGTTTAGGTGCATAAGTGAAAAATTAACATTTTATTTAAAAGAGGAGGAAAGAGGAATGCCATATGAAACACAATAATTATTTGGATTTTTAACTGTTGAAAACCAATCCATTGATAGTTAAGATCTCACAAAATAATGTCTTAGAACCATTGAAGATCCTCCTCGGACCTTATCCTGATGGTCTCAGAGTTTTCGGACCTCTTTCCTAAAATTTTCCCAATTTTTACTCATACATACGAGTTTTTGTATCCCCTTTTGTTTCCCTTTTCTTTTGCTTTCCATAACAAGTTTTTATAATATCCAGTAAGTGCCTAATTAATAAATATTTAGCCAGAAGATTTCTCATTGGCAATTAGACTGTTATCAATAATTTTCCTTTTGGCAACCAATTTCTCTTTTATGTTTTTTTTGAAGGACACCACCAGTTTGTTCATTTTATTTGTAGACTTGCTCTTAATGAAAAGGGCATCATCAACTATGTTTTCATAGTAGTCTTCTATGCCAATTTCTTCGGCAATCTTTTCCTCTACAAAGATTATTGAGATATCATTGTTATTTAAGACAAGACCCACAACTTCCACCTCATTCCCCATATTATTGTTCAAGTTCATTAACCCTATTTTGCTATTCACCAACTTGTCTGTTTTTATCATGTAGTTCTTCCTTCAAATTGTAGATTATGTCTTTTAGGTCCTTAACCACTTTTATATTTTCCCATATTTCATCATATTTTTCCCACATAAAAGATAGTCTTAAATATATCATTTGAAGTTTTATCAAGGGAATCAAATCATTGACTTATTTTGCAATGCCCATATATGTGTCCACTGTTTATGTCCCACTCTTCCTATTCCACATTGGCCAGACAATGATTCATTCGTTGATTACATGCCGAGCTCGTTTTCTGTGTAGTAGCATCATCATCACATGTTGATTGTGACCATCGGCAGTCAGGACATTTCCACTCCAGCTTCTTCTTCTTAGACATGTTCCTCCAAAAACTTTCAGATAGTCTAGAACAGGAGAAGTGTACTTTTATCAAACAGTGTACAATTAACATAGGAACTGTCTTTCAGCAGTGATTTACTACATTTTCCATGTAACATGATGCTCAATTGTTTTTGGAGCAAATGTAAACACGAAGTATTTTTGCCAATATTAGTTATACTAGGATCTAAATAGGCACACGAAAACCATAACCAACTCCAGGAACTAAATAGCAAATTATATTGAAAAGTCCATTTAGCACTGCACCAGCATTAACATAATTATGAAATGTGACTCACAAACCCTGAACGTGTGAGTATTTGTGAGTCGCAAAGGTTCTTGTTTTTGAGCACCCCTGAGAGATTGAGTGAATGAGCGAGAGCGTGCGTACATCAGTGTTATAATTTTATATTCATCTGTCTGATTGACGGGTCAATAGCATAGGAGGAATCCTTGTAAACCCTGACCGAGTGAGTGTGTGAAATTCACAAAGGTCTAACACACCCAAGTGATTGAGTGACTGTGTATTTACGTAAGTCGTTTCTGTTTCACTACATTCTTTTATAATTTTCATTTATTTGTGTGATTGACGGGTCACTGACATAGGAGGGATCCTTGTAAACCCTGACTGAGTGAGTGTGTGAATGTGATTCACGAGAGTGACAGTTATTTCTTAACACACCCTAGTGATCGAGTGTTTGTAAGTTTATTTTATTATTTATTTTGCCTTTTGTGTGTGTTTGAGATATACGTGGGTCAATGTTTCTCAAACACACCCAAGTGACCTAGTTTGTAGTCCCTATTTCTCCCCTTACTTGTATGTATTTTGTAAAACCTTTTTTTTCCTATAACTTAGTGCCAATCCAGTTTACGGTCTAGGGATTTCTTTGTTTACATTGATTCACGACCATAGGTACGTTCCTTGTTTATTTAAATTGTCTAGAAGACGTGTGGCAGGTAGTGTTAGGCCAACAACCATCCATGCACTAACAAAGATGCATAAACATACACCAGCAAATACACATGCTCCTATATATACAAACACGAATACATACAGTAAATATTCGTCACCCTGCAAAACATTTCAAGGACGTGTAGCATGGGATGTTACGTCACCAGCCATACTACATTTACTCCAATACACACAAGCGCGTAGCACTCCGTGATTCACGGAAGGGACACGTGGAATAGGGGCGACCAAACACGCCATTCATACAATATCTTTGTTGTTAGTAGTCATTGAAGATTCTGTGTGATAGGTACGTGATGAGAATTAACCATAAGAAAACGAAGCTAGTGAAATCCTCAAGAAATAATTATTAAAGTAAGGAGTCGAAAACTGAAACAATAAGAAGTGTTTTGGAGGAGGGTGGTCAGAGTTGTAGGGACATTAAAAGAAGGCTTGAGTAAGGAATGCCTTTGCACAAACTCGAGAGTAAATGACAAGCATCTATGTATGGTGAAGGTACAAAGGAAAGGAGGTGAAAACTTAAATATGGAGTGTAGTGTTATATTGTTCAAAAGCTTGATCGTCGAGGCAAGAATATAGGTGTAGACTGGAGGTTTATGAGGTGTTGGTAGTAGAGATGAGCGGGAAAAGATTAAATTGAATGAAAGGACAACCAGCGAGAGAGAAGGCTGTTGGGAGAAATTCGATGAATGCAGGACAAGTGGGTGTAGGGGATACTGAGAGGCAATGGGATACTGGGGACGGTGTTAGAGGGGAGAATTCTGGGAAAGCGAATTAGAGAGAAGAAAAGGATAGGCATTGTGGATGTAATAATGGGAGGTAGAAAGTATGCAGAGGAAAAGAATAAGTTATTGCAATACGTACAATTGGGATTAAGATATTTCTTCATGTAAGTTATTACTCAGGTGTATAGTAGTGCGTAGTATTTCAACAATTTCAGAGAGTAAAAGTCATTCGCCTTGACCGGGATTCGAACCCGAATCCCTCGATGTCCGGCCGAGTGCTTTAGCCAATTAAGCTATCGCGTCAAGGCGAATGATTTTTAAAATTCTGAAATTGTTGCATTGAAATGCATGTTAGCGGATGACTCCGTTAAAATTGGAATGCGGCATCTCCCGCAGTTTCTTGAAATTTGTAGTGCGTAGTTCTAAGGTGCATCAGACCTACAATAACCAACTCGAATTCTCGTACTTGTAATAGTAAACTCCATTTTTGGTCTAAATTGCCAAATATTCAATCTCGATGTTCCATATTTCACGAAGTGAAGCCTGAAAGTGTGAAGTGTACTTAGTGTTCCACCTTAATTAAGGATTCGCAGGGTTTATCTTTTACTTCTAAGATTGTTTTTTATAATTTTTTGTCAGATAATATGCATCTATTTTTCATATCTAAATAATACCGGGGGATCGGAATGGTGCGGTGGTTAACGTACAGGCTTCCCACCGAGACAGGGTGCAAATCCTGGAGGCGACAAATATTTTTACGGTGGTATCCCGATCCCTACTTGAGGTGCTTTGTGGAGAGAACTTTGAGTGAGTACGACGTCCGTCGGATGGTACGTTAAACTGCGGACTCCTTGGTGCTTTTCGACAAGAGAAGGCTGATGCAGGGTTTTGACATTGGTATAGAAACCCGATATAGCGGGTGTCTGTTTTGAGATTAGTAAAAGTGAAAACTTAAGCAGCGTGAAGCAATATTCAACGTTATTCTGTCGATATAAAATAGTAACTCTTTTGAGAATTCTAATAATTAGTATCGATTCAGGCGTATTTTCCTCAAACAAATACCATTTTTAATGCTATTTAGTGACTAAATCGCGAAGCACTATTAATTTTGAATGTATAAGGACTTTGGTTTTTCGAAATGTCAGCGAAAGAATATATCGTGAATTGGGTCACTTATTCACTTTCAGTAAGCAATAAATTCGCGTCATTTTGCGTAAAAATGACCTGGGATATATATGTATCCAAAGGCCTTGCTGATACCAATGACCATTAATCAAAGCAATCATTTTTCACAACCACGTGAAATGTCGTAATAAGACGGACGGGAGGGGGGGAGGTTAAGGGGATATAAGGAATTTCGAGAAACAAATGACTGTTTACGTCCTTGTTTCGGGGAGCCGATCACTGGACCGGTGATCTCATATCAGGGTGAAACTAAAAGATGAATTGCTCAGCATAAATCATCGGGACATGAAGCCATTCTTGAGTGGCGTCAAAGAATGGGCCTGGAGGAGAGGCTAACTTTCCTTGGACTTACAACGCCTCTGAGCCCCGGAAAGTTCAAGCAGGATATTTTTTTTTAAATAGAGTATTTTTTTCAGAGCCTTAATTCTCTCTGTAAAGTCTTCGCCCCTTCGAGAACGGGATAAATATTGCCCCGAGTCCTGTGATGTCTTTCCTCGTAAGGGAACGTCACAAAGTTTTCTTTGCGTGCCCTCAGCACGTGCTGGAAAACTGTCATTTTCTCGACATTTTATGAAAGTTTTTATCTTTTGCGACGGTCCATTAGGAGGAGATTAAAGGGTTTAGCTAATGAGACAGGGGTCTTTGCAATATAATTAGAATTTTTCCCTCTGGCAAGGTAAGACCACGGTGAGTTTGTATAGTGCACAGTCATTATGGGGCGTAATTAACTGAAATACTAGAAAAGCATTGCATAAGATTACTTGGGGACTACAGCGAATGGAGGGGTTTTTACTGTAAGAAACCGCACTTCGATTGCAAGGGAATTACAATATCCTGTTCCTTTATATTGTAATATACTCGTATGCTAATGAGGCCCCTCCAATCCGGGAAAAATAAAAAAATACTACAATTTAGTTATTCGTTAAATTTTGAAATTTTTACATTAATTTGTTGACAGCATATAAATTAACATGGCAGTTGCAGTTTGTTTTCCAATTTTAATTAGTTATTTACTCTGTGCTGACATCTATCTGGAAAAGGGGTTAATCCTAGAAAAGTCAAGGTATTTCTTGATGATGAGGAAACCTCATTAAATTTAAGGAAAGTCACCCAAAAAAATATTCCTCAATCTTCGCTTTTTTTTCTTTGATCAGGTACGATGCCAACGGTGTTCGCGGTTTTATAAAGAAAGAATTTAGTTGATATTTTTCGTCACATTTTCCAGTACGTGTTACTAAGTATAACGAAGTAAAGGAACAATTTGGATCCTAGTCTATTACTTTTCTACCGTCCTCATGTCATGTCATGCTGTGTTCCCGTGACTGCCCTAATGATCTGAGTAAGTGTGATCAGGGTGCGATTTGATCCGTGGAAAAATTATAGTCCTCCCTTAGAAATTAGTATAGGGTTCCTGTTAAGTTTTCATAAAGCATGTAACTAAACACTTATTGGTGAAAAAAAATTTTAATTGTAATCACGAAACTTTTGATTTTCATACAGTATTCTCTGAACTTATATCACATGTACACGCAGAGAATTTTATAAGAAAACTATACTATTTCGAATCAGTTATTTCAGGTACTTTCAATTCAGATTGAGGGACAGGGTTAGGAATATGAGATTACTGGCCTGGAAAATCTGGAAAAAAATCAGAAAATATTGAAACTAGATATAAGTTGCAACCCTATTATCATAGAATGTATCCTTTTGCATTTTTAGTTGACTTGAAATTTCAAAGATTAACCCCTGAATGAACTTTGCCTCTTTAAGTAGTTACGATTTCATAATTTATGAATATATGTGTTTGCTAATGGTTAAAGATTATTAAGACAACCTGGGATATTACTTCAATGGCTTATAAATGCATTTTCCGGATGTCTATGGCTTTCAATATTTTGTAGAAAATATAACTTTGGAACTTAATAGAGAGTAATTTTATCATTTTGATGGAACATTAATGATCCCTGTTTTTAAAGGAACTCTGTGAGAGGGTATAATAAATTGCGGAGTGGAACACCCTGTCCTTATTATCCATTAATTCCTGCTGCATCTCCATTACCTATCCAGTGGGCTTTAATAAATTTTACACGGATCTATAATTTAGGAGGTGTACGCCAGAAAATATGTTATTATGTGGATTTATTCTTGATTAAATCGAAAATTATTATTAAAATGTAACTTAGCCTTTAATGTAGGTTTTGGATGGACACAGTCTGAACATACAAGCATTTCTTGGCGACTCCCGAAAAGAGACGAAAACCCGGTGCCCCACGCTACGGTAAACTTCTTTAATTTTGCATATTTCCTTCCTCTATCATTTCCGTCCAACATACCTATCCTTTTCCTTCCTCTCCCTTGCTTGCCTAAAGTTCTTCCCTCTCTCTTATCCTTCAGCATCCCATTAACAAGCAAAATTCTCTGCATCCACCTTTCCTGCCACCTTTGGATTTCTTTCTTTCTCTGTCATCTCTCCTCTCCCACCATGCCCAATACTTCCACGTTTACTTTCATTTCCGTCCATTTTTCACCCATCCCATCCTTCTCCAAATCCACATCTCAACCTCAAACCTGTTTACTTCACCGTGTCAATATTTTCTGGCTATACAAAACCACGCTTATACGAGTATTTTCATAATATGCATTACCTCCACATTGTGAAATCTTTCTCTGCCATGACGCAATTCTTCCAACTTTAACCTAATTACTCCAAAACACTTACGAGATAGCTAAAGTAATCCACCTTCTCCATTTCAATGCGTTGTGAATCTCACCCCATACCTTTCACACTGAAATTCTAATGTGCAAAGCAATTATTTTAACTACTGTGTCATCCGCAATCATAGTTGTTTTTGTGAACTGTTCTCTGAATTTCAGTCCTCTCTCCAGTTCTCCATTGTCTGTATTACCATTTCTTCCTCCACCTAAGCTGAGAAAAGCATTCATGATAATGGACTCCTATGCCTTGTTCTACAGGCACGTGTTGCCAGACACATGCCTTGTTCTACAGGTTCTACAGGCCTGTATGACACCAAATGTGCCTCTCCCCTTTCTGAAACCAAACTTATCGACCCCTAATAATAATTTACCATCCTCTTCATCCTCTTATTGATGCCTCGAAGTACTACTTAAGCTGCTATCATCATCTTTTTAAGCTTAAATGTTTTAATAAATTTTTATTTAATAAATTTATTTAAATTTATTAAATAAATTATGTAAATTTATTAGACTTAATAAATAAAATTTTTAAGCTTAAGCATCAAATTCATTGTTTTATATACTCACATACTGCCTTGACTTGGTGCCTCTCCCTCTTTTTGGGAATGGAAAATAACACTGATCTGACACGGAATCCAGCCAAATTCCTCCCTTGTAATTTCGACGAAAATAGACTAAACAACTTTTAATTCCACTTTTCCTAAACCCTTTAGTAGTTCCGATGGTGTACTTTTGATCTCTCCGCGGTTTTATTTGATTTTAATTACTTGAATTCCCTTTCCATCTCGAAACCGAGTATGTCAAGCCTTTAACTATTGCCATCTACGACATATTATTTTTCTGTGTCGAAACTTGCTGGCTTAATATTTTCATCACGTTGATCCTCAATGTATTTTTTTCGCTCGCGTTCAAGTCAAAGTTGTATTCCATGGAAAGGCAATTCAAAATACGATTGAAAATGTGCTTAAGCATGCATTCTGTAGAACCTTAGAAGTAAAAGATAAAATCAATCATTTTTGCTTCATTAAAATGTTCAGCATGGTTGAACTGAAAGTTTTTAAAGTGACTCACAGATTTAACAAAAAACTACCTGAAATAATCGAATATAGACATGCTGCAAACTAAACGTTGTACGGGTACTTTTCGAAAGTTTGGCAATTGTCATGGGAAATAACGCATTCTTAAATAGGCAAAGAGAAACTTTTTTATACTTGATCTTGTCTTCACGCAGAAACGTTTGCCAGAGGAAAAGAATGAAGAACTGGTATACGATATAACGATGTTAATAAATGATTATTAAAGGCTTAAATATGGAGCGTAGTGCTTTATGTACGACCTTGTAGGCACCATGAAGGCAGGTAGGAGTTAGGAAGAAATGAACAAAGAAATAATCTTTATCATTTCTGTCGTTTTGCATGTCCCTCGACTTACTGATCTTGACATTTGATGGTTCCATCCTCCCAGTTTCATCAAATAATGGATGAGTTTCAAGAAACTGTAACAGTAACTTTAACGGAGTCACCCGTTATGTGTGCATTATAATGCAACCATTTCAGAGAGTAAAAATCATTCGCCTTGACCGGGATTCGAACCCGGATCCCTCGATATCCGGTCGAGTGCTTTAACCAATTAAGCTACCGAGACGTCCTCTTACACTCTGGGTTAAAGCACTCGGCCGGATATCGAGGGATCCGGATTCGAATCCCGGTCAAGGCGAATGATTTTTACTCTCTGAAATGGTTGCATTATAATGCACACATAGCGGATGACTCCGTTAAAGTTACTGTTACAGTTTCTTGAAATTTGTCTAAGGTATGAACAGCCTAAGTATTTGAAATTGGCTTTATTAACATCGTGGACTGTGGCGCGTCGCACACGACTACGAATGCCTGTGACATTGTATGTACGGTATTTCATCATAACATCTTGTTCCTTTAAAGCCCCCAAAATTTCAGAGTGTAAGAGGACGTCTCGGTAGCTTAATTAGTTAAAGCACTCGGCCAGATATCGAGGGATTCGGGTTCGAATCCCGGTCAAGGCGAATGATTTTTACTCTATGAAATGGTTACATTATAATGGATGAGTATTTCGATTAGAAACTCCTTGGATATTAAAATTTTTTCATTAGACATTTTGGGACAATTGTTTTTTCTCCATTTATGTAACTAATGCGAATATTTCATAAACTAAGAACATATAGTATATTGGAGGATTATATCGGGTGTTTGATCAATCTTCTCTCTTTTCATCCTTGGCAAGTTGAGAGTCAAACATTTCCCTCCCGCGAAACGAAATTACAATAATCTCCTGCAAAATTTTCGAGCTTTTGCAGCCGATCCGGATTCGCGTTCAAAGACCCCCGTCGACCGCCAAGCACATCTCCGGGTCACCTCCAAAGGGCAAACCCTGGATCATTCGTGTTTTACCTCTGAAATATTGAACCGTCACTCCGCCCTCGATCCTATTCTCACTCAACTCGGGACGAATCACTGACCTCATCCGAGAATCCATGTATCGCGCAGTGCGGGGGCGGTCCGATGCGGGTTCAGTCGAGTACATAATCGCCATTAGGGTTTCTTTTTTTTTCTTTGCTCGATCGTCATTCCACCCGTTTCTAATCAGACGATGAGTTCGGCACGAACGCACAGAGGTACGGTTATACATACTAGTTCGGTATTCAGTTTTGGAATCCGCTGGCGAAATTCGCCGCCGGGAATTCCCTTTCGCTCCTACTCTCACGATGCGGCCCGCGATTATCCGACATCGGCGGGGCGTCCTACCAGATCGAAATCGAATTATTCAGCGCGCGTACCCCCTCTATACCAAAACATCACAAACACAACCCATCCCTGTGGTGACGACACACATATATGACAGTACCCCGAAAAGCAAAGGACCCATCCTTTCCAACACCTGCTTCCTTCCCACTTATTGAGCCGTTACTCCCGCAACCCTGCTCGCGTTTATCTTAAGGAACCGTCTTAAAGAAACTTTGATTCTATCGATGAATTGTTGCAAAACGTAATGAGGAAGTAAGTGAGAGATGTTACATGGCGCCTGTTATTGGTATTATACCGATTAGGGTATGTTTTGGATGGACACAGCGTGAAAAATTGTACAACAAACATTTACATCTACATAATAACCCACAAGGGCGTGTGGCGGAGGGTGTTAGGTCACTACCAGTAGAAAAAAAACAAAACCACATGCAAAACCAACAAATTCATGAAAATATACATCCACAAAGGCGTATAAATTCATGGAAAAACTTTTTAAATTACACTTATGCAAATACATATACTACCATAGGAGGGGAAAAAATAGAGCAGGTAGGACAGTTTACATATCTTGGAATTGATTTTGACCAACACGGTCAAAGTAGTACGGACGTAAGGAGAAGAATTGCGCTAGGCAAGGAGGCTTTCTCAAGGAGGAGGGAGTTGATGACGGGGACGTTGAGTAGGGAGGTTAAGAAAAGACTCGCAAAAACTCTGATATGGAGCGTAGCTATGTACGGCGCGGAAACGTGGTGGCTGAAGCAGGAGGATAGACGTAGACTGGAGGCTTTTGAAATGTGGGTTTGAAGAAAAATGGAAAAGGTGAAATGGACCGAAAGGAAAACAAATGAGGAAGTACTGGAGATGGTGGGTGAGGAGAGGGGTTTGTTGAGAGAAATTCTATGGAGACAGGAAAAATGGATGAAGGGCGTATTGAGCGGCAGTGGGATGTTGAAGACTGTAATAGAGGGGAGAAAGTTATACAAACGAGGAAAGGGCAGGAACATGATAGGGATGTTGGATGGGGTGAGGAGAGGAAAGAAGTACACTGAGATAGAGAGGGGCCTGATGTAGAGTAGGTTGCTGGATTGAGTTTTGTTTGGAGTTACAAAATATTTATTTGATAATTGTGTCCATCCAAAAACCTACCCTAACCGGTAGATAACCTAATAATAGTAATACTATCGATTAACGTATACATGCACATACACCTACAAATATAGTCAAAATACATCCAATAAAGTGAAAATTATAACTTGAATTGATTTGGATTGAATTGAAACTTATTGAAATTGATTTATTTGCCTCTCTTAACAAAAAAAACACGACCTGAAATCGGGCCCTACAGTAAGTTCCTCTTCAATTTCACGTAATTTCCTCCTCCATTCATTCCATTTAACCACTTAGTCGTTATTTCGAAGCCGTCGGAAAGGGAGCTGGTTAAGGAGATAGCAAATATGCAATGGCAGATTTTTGAAATGTTACGAAAAATACCAGTTCACACGGAATGCTTCAACTTAGTCGTGACGTACACAGAAATCGATATGTCGTCCGCGCTTTGCCCCGGAATGTAAGAGTATGGATTCGTCTTCTTCAAAGTTCACAAAATGGTTACTGCCAGTCTATTTGGGCTCAGAACGGTCGGATATGGAAACAACTGAAATCGCAATAGCGGTAATATGATGAAAAATTACTCGTAAACATGTCGATGGAGATTCATGTCATTGCTTTACAATGCAACAATTTCAGAGAGTAAAAATCATTCGCCTTGACCGGGATTCGAACCGGGATCCCTCGATATCCGGCCGAGTGCTTTAACCACTTAAGCTACCGAGACGTCCTCATATACTCTGAAATTTTGGGGGCTTTAAAGGAACAAGATGTTATGATGAAATACCGTACATACAATGTCACAGGCATTCGTAGTCGTGCGCGACGCGCCACAGTCCACGATGTTAATAAAGCCAATTTCAAACACTTAGGCTGTTCATACCTTTTACAAATTTCAAATAAACTGCGGGAGATGCCGCAACAGTAACTTTAACGGAGTCATCCGCTACGTGTGCATTACAATGCAAGGCGAATGATTTTTACTCTCTGAAATTGGTGTATTGTAATGCACTCGTAGCGGATGACTCCGTTAAAGTTACTGTTGCGGCATCTCCCGTAGTGTCTTTGAAATATGTCATTTCTTGTTTATTGATTAGATTTATTATATTACTGTGAATAAACAAATTTTTCATCGTGAGGTCACTTACCTTCGTCTCTCTGTTGAATAACTCGTATTTATGTTGTATATAAAGAAATGATAATATAAATAATCAGTATTCTTTGTTTTTTAGTCACTCAGGGGGCTGGAGTGTCCTCATTAGTATTTCGTGGATGGAGAACTTTAGCACTCGTTTCCTCTCGTGATTGGGTAACTTGGCGATTTGTTAACTCTTTTTATAACAGTAATGGTGATTATGACAGGAATCATTAATGGCATACCCGTACTACCCGGCTTTGCTGGTTTCATCGTAAATGGAATGGTAACTTGACTCTCCACCCCTTTCCCTCCCCCAGCACCCCTTTGGGGGATGTAAAGTGTATTTTCCATTGTTACTTCCCCTATTCTGTTTTTTTTCACTTTCGCCGAAATAATTTTGCCCCCCCCCCACTCTTCAGTGCGTGTGATAAATGCTTCCTTTTGTGTTCCCTTCCAATTACGACCACGCGTTCGCAACAGCCTGCGAGTATGGTCACAGTTGGAATGCTTAAGACGCCAATCCTCCTCCGGCGGTCAATGGATGACTATTCACTATGATGTCACCGAAGTAATCGCTGGTATCAAAATAAACTATAAATCCAATGTCATTTTGATCCCTTATTTTTCGTGGAAAAAATGTAATCTAAAAAATATCAGTTCTACGGTTAATCCCTCCATACAAAGGAGAGCAGAGGAGCTATCGTGCGGCTCAAACGTAGCACCCATCTTGCACACAGCTTTCTCATGTCCCAAATGTCAGTTAACATGCAATCTATCGCACTTTTCTAAGTGCCTTTTATGACTGCTATCTCGCGCACTTTCAGTCGACGATCATCCAGTATCACTATTTGGATTTTCTTCACCGTTTCTGGAGTCGTCAACTCATTTGGTCGACCAATGCGATACTCATCATGACAGCTCGTGCGGCCTCGTTTAAACTCTGCTACCCAATAGTTTACTGCTGTAAAAAAAGGAGCAGACTCACCCAGAGTAGAATTCAGTTCAGCTTTTATATTTGTTGGGCTGAGGCCTTTCAACTAAAAGTATTGTATCACTCAACGATTACCAATTTTCTCCATTTTGACAAATTCACTGAAAACGTTCACTATTGTTGGCTGCCAAAAAAATAATAAACAACATGGCGTCTTCAAACTTCACAAATATGCTTGGTAGGCTGCGTACTTTCTAATAGAGTGATTTTTCAAACAACTACCGGCGTCTCTAGGTCAGACCGGATAGTTATGGAACCACCATCGTATTTCATTTTTGATTTGTTGTTTGGTTTAAAAATTTTTTCCGAATTATCTTAGGTTATTTGAATAGAAGACTTCATGAATTGCTATGGCGTTCTTTCAAAACGGCACTTTCGGATATAATTTTTTGGGAATTGTAAATAAAACAGCCAGCACCCGCTCAACGAACTAAGTCCAGTATTCAAAGTCCTGGTTTCATAAATGTTGGCACAAGTAGTCATTACATTCATATAAGCATTACAGCAGTTATTATTGATATTAATACATTATAATCTAAACTATATATTTCGAAAAAAGATGTACTCTAAGAAATTCCCCTCCCTCATGAAACACAGATAGAATACTTTCATCCCTTATGTGAACCCACCCGCTTATATACAAATGTGGTTTCATCATAAGGCAATTGGATTCCGTCCGCGTCATTCAATCCTTCAGGGATATCCTCATTCGGGAGTGATGAATGACGCACGGCTGTGTGTATACCTTTAGGCTATCTGTGCTGAGTGCGTTACCCAATCATCATTCCCCACCCCTCACCAGTTCTATCCCGCCGGCGCACCCGTCCGAATTAGATTGACTTTCGGTGTTTGTGCTCATTCCTCATTTGTTTATTATCGCTGGGCCAGAGGGAGTTACCGGTCTTGCGTGTAGCTAATGACGCACTCCTATCCCACAAGCCAGACGAGCGCCCTCTCTATTGATATACTAATGCTTTCAATAAGTTTTGAATTAAGATTTCAGCAGGATTTATATTAAACTAGATCGAAGGTTTAATTATTTTAGCACTCGAACCGGGAGACTTAAAATCGCATCGTTTAAAAGGGTGTTTCGCCTGCGATAAATTAGTGGAATTCGATTTTCTTCAGCACTCAAAGGGAAATCCGTGGCATCACCGATATCATGGTTTTACCGTGGGACAAGCATCCTCGTCCGCGTGCCGGCACCGGTAATGCGGAGGACCAACCACCGGCGAAGCGGCGAAAGTGTAACGGCCATTTCGGGGCAATTTAGTTCCGAAATGGTACGACACTGACGGGGTCCTTAGGGGACTCCGTGGATTTGCCGGAAATGCCGACACCGGGTTTTTCTCCACCCTTCATCTTTTGATGTCATCCCTAATGGCGCAAATGACCTGAGCTGTCGGTCGCCTCCCCAACAAAACTAACTAAATTAGTGCCGAAGGAAACGCCGCTTAAGAGCAGAGATATTGGGCAGCGGAAAGCCGGCCAATAAGGGCCGGTGGACCACGAAGGAGCACTCAAAACAGAAATTGATACGATAGTTATTTTGTATCCGTTTGTTCCATTCAGCTCCCAATTAAGAGTAAGCAGGGGTGTTTCAAGAGACTGCCGGTTAATGCACCGGAATCAACATTATTCTTTCAGCAATCGTTGGAGATCTACATCAATCTAACCCTGGGAGTGATTGGGATATGATGATATAAAATGGCTGCGGTCGTTCCCATTTTCGCGCTAATATTCTCAACCGTTTATTGAGAGGTGAATCTTCCATTGTGATTACAAAGGAAGGAAAATGGATTCTCAACAAGTGCAGAGAATTAAAAGACATAACACAGAACAGACAAAACCGTTCATCTACATTTTGTTTTTTGGAAGTATTATTTAGAATAAGGTGTGAAAAGTGATTATATTTATAAAAGAATGACGTGAGGCAATGAAGCGTTGACAAAGAGGAGGGAGGTGGCGACTAACGCCTCAATGAACTTATTTCTTGTTAGTTACTTATTTATTGTAGAGGGTGCCTGTGATGGAATACTCGATTCAACTCAATTAAAAGTGAACCACACATAAAATATGTCATAAGTTATGAATACGATGTGCCATGAAAGTACAAGAAGCGTCCAAAAGGAATCCAAAACGTGGGTGCATGACTCCGCGCCAGAACGTTCAAGCGACCTCTGTGGAGTACGAGCGTAACTAGTGACACCTCACGAACTCGCGAGCTGTCGCATTTACCGATGGGACGTGTTCATTCGCACGCAGCGTGTATTTATTTACAGTGCCTGTTTTGCGATCATTGGATTTTGTTATAACTGAAAATGACGGAAGAGATGTAACCAACGAATTTGCATCAAGTTTTGCTTTAAACTCGAAAAGAGTTGAGCGGAAATTATTGAAATGATACAAAACGTCTCTGGGGACGAGTTTATTGACAACAAATTGATAAAAGAGTGGTTCAAGGGGTTTAAATACGACCGCAGGTCTGTTGAAAGTGACCCGCGTTCTGGCCAACCTTCGAGAACAAAGACACCGGAAAATATCGAGCGAGTGTGACTTGCAATTGAAGAAGATTGTCTTTTTGACTGTGCGCGGACTAGAATGTGAACTTAGCCTTCCGAAAACTTGTGTTTCGAGAATTTTAACCAAGAATTTGGGAATGACTCGCGAAAGAGTGGTGACTGGCTCCTTCACCATGATAATACACCTGCGAATTTATCGAACTTTGCGCAGGAGTTCATGGCAAAACATAAGGTCACATAACTTTGCCAACCTCTGTACAGTCTCAACTTAGTCCCCTCCGACTTTTGCCTGTTCCCAAGATTGAACATTCCGCTCAAAGGGCACCTGTTCCAAGACAAAGAGATGATTCAAACGAATTTGACGATTGTACTGAAGGTCATTCCGAAAATTGACTTACAAAACTGCTTCAGGATGTGGAAGTACCGCTGGAAGCGCGTGTTTTTCAGTCGAACGATACTACTATCCAAATGACTAACCCTAGAAGGGGATTGCTATTTTTTTTACCTATTCGGGGATTGCGGGGTAAAAAAACACCCCAATTTTCAAGGGCCCGTATCTCGGGCCCAGTGTGACTTTGAGGGTTCCATGAGGGCTCATTTTTTCGTATTTTGATCCCAGATGAAGGGAGATAAATAGTTTTGGCTAAAAGTGTGAAGGGTCCGGAAAAATGGTTACGGTCCGGGGTCGTAAGCGTAAGCCGTTTCTTTTTGCCGCGAGATTTAAACCGGTCTGGGGTGTTTTTTCACCTAGCTTTCCCGTTCTAGGGCTGAGAATAATACCAGCGCGGGGTTATGAACT
Source organism: Hetaerina titia (assembly GCA_037158775.1). Lineage (NCBI taxonomy): Eukaryota > Metazoa > Arthropoda > Insecta > Odonata > Calopterygidae > Hetaerina > Hetaerina titia. Next base: position 71,054,674 of record CM073774.1, on the reverse strand, counting down.
TAGGACGGATTCTTTTGGAAGACACGTCGTAAATTTTTACACGATATCTTGTGCGAATAAAAAAATATGATAATTCTTTATTGAACAGAACTCAAGCATCTGTGGTCTCCAGTTCCTTGACAAAAGCAACAGAAACAGTAAATAGAAGAAGCTTAGTTGAGATAAATACCCTGTATATTAGTCCCGGTAAAAGTGTACAATATTTTACCGAGGAAATAGTAATATTGACGGTGATATTACAAAATGCAGTTCTGGACAACGTTCATTTGTGGTTTTCAATCAATAGCTGTGTATATTTCCCACCGCCAAGGCCCAGGTTCAAATTCTAGAGACAACAAATATTTTTCAGTGGTATCCCGATCCCTACTTGAGGTGCTTTGTGGAGAGCACTTTGAGTGAGTACGACGTCCGTCGGATGGGGCGTTAAACTGCGAACCACTCGGTGCCTTTCGACAAGACTAGGCTAATACCGACGTCGGGTTTCTCTCAACCCTTCCTTTCCCACCCATCCCTAATGGCACAAATAACCTTAGCTGTCGCTCGCCTCCCCAACAAAACTAACCAACTAAGCTCTGTATACACGCTGTTCATTTACTGAAACCTAAACTTGGCTTAGTTACTTTTTGATTTATAAATTTGGAATTTTCTCACTCCAACAGTCACGGGGTTGAACCTACACTTTTCAATTACTTTCGCAAGGAGTTAAAAAAAATCTGCTAAGCGTAGCGTTAACTTTTAGACCGTTTAGGGTTCATGCATCGCGATTGGTTCTTGCAATACCTACCAAACGCCTGCCAACGGACAACCAGGAGAAAAACTCCGCACATAGGTCAAGGAATGTGCCCAAGGTCCTTCCTTCGTTGAGGAAGAGGTCGTGTGGGCGGATGGACGTCTCCAAACTATCAACGCCGAATCGCTTTGAAGGTCCTTAGGGATTGCGCATCCTCTTTTTTTGTCATTTTCTCCAAAACCCTTTCGCTAGTGTCGGAATCGCATTGGCGACCTCGGCCAGGGGTGGTCAAAAGGAGTTTAGGATAAAAAAAAAGGCCGAGGTTTGAGATGGGGAAAGGACGTCTCCCTTTGCTTTGACCTCCGGTCGACGATACCGGATTGAGTGGATGGACGACGCGAAAAGGCATTCGTGTGTCCTAGCGACGAAAGAAAATAGAACGCAGATAAGGGACGAAATCGAGGGATTTACGCCAAAGGGTTCTCCGATTCAGGGTCTGAGGATTGACGTGATTGTTCGGGCAAAAAGGGATTCTACGTCTCAGGTGCCGATTTCGGAAAAAGTCACGATTCCTGCTGTGATGATCCATACAATATTCCGAAAGGCGGTCGGAGGGTGCATGGAGGGGGGTGTTAGGTAACCAGGTCACGACTACTTGAATCTATCGGTGATAGCATCTTTTTTTTAATTAGGTTATCTACCGGTTAAGGTAGGTTTTTGGATGGACACAACTATCAAATAAATATTTTGTAACAACAAAAACAAAACCCAATCCAGCAACCTAATCTACATCAGGCCCCTCTTCATCTCTGTGTACTTCTTTCCTCCCTTCATCCCATCCAACATCCCTATCCTGTTCCTGCCCTTTCCTCGCTTGCCTAACATTCTCCCCTCTATTACCTTCTTCAACATTCCACTACCGCTCTATACGCCTTTCATCCATTTTTACTGCCTCCATAGGATTTCTCTCAACAAACCCCTCTCCTCACCCACCATCTCCAGTACTTCCTAATTTGTTTTCCTTTCGGTCCATTTCACCTTCTCCATTCTTCTCCACACCCACATTTCAAAAGCCTCCAATCTATGTCTATCCTCCTCCTTCAATGACCACGTTTCCGCGCCGTACATGGCTACGCTCCATATCAGAGTTTTTACGAGTCTTATCTTAAATCCCTACTCAACGTTCCCGTCATCAACTCCCTCCTTAAGAAAGCCTCCTTGCCTAGCGCAATTCTTCTCCTCACGTCCCTACTACTTTGACCGTATTGGTCGAAAACACTTCCGAGATATGTACACTGTTCTGCCTGCTCTATTTTTTTGATAGCATCTCTCTGGTTTTAATCCGGTGGTTCAATAAGTGAACGTAGTGTGTACTTGTTTCTTATTTATTTCTTTATTTTAGTAACCTGGAAGCCACCGCTAGGGTGTGTGGCAGGGGGTGAATGTACACCAGATTAAGTTTTACCCGAATATGGCCCTACCGCGTTCGGGAAATGTTATTCTGATCCCTTACTGTTTATGGAAAAAATGTCATCTTAAAACTATCTGTTCTACACTTAATTTCTCAAATTTTATTGATATTATCTCTCCTACCGTAGTATGATGCGAGTGATAATACATTTTCAACATCACCATTAAAGAGCTATCCTTCCATTTTATGTAAGAGCTTCAATCTGTAATTTAACCTTCGCTCCGTGAATAATTCCCAGCCTAGCTGCTCTAACATTTGTGACACACTACTAAGTTTATCATAACAACGCTTTACAAATCTAGCTCGTCTACGCTGCACGCGATCCAAATCGGCAATCAGTCCAACTTTGTGAGGATTATATATACTTGCAGCATATTCTAAATGAGACCTAACTAGTGACAGATAACATTTCTCTTTGACCTTTTCATTACATTTACCGAGTACTCTTCTAATAAATCCTATTTTTTTTACCTTACCCACATATTCCCCGTATAAGTTTCACCCAGGAGAGATCGTGAGTGACGGTAACGCCTAGGTATTTAATTGAGTTTACACATTCAATTTCGGTGTTTCCGATGCCGTAGGCGTTCGGGAGGGAATAGCTCTTCTTCCAAAAAAAATATCACTACGCAATTTTTTAAGTTTAATTATAATTGTCAAGTGTCGCACAAGTGTTGTATAGTATTAAGGTCATCTGATAAAGCTGCTCTGTCCTCAGGTTCACGGACACCATGTTAAACCACTGCATAGTCGGGTAATAAACGTATCTTACTAGTGACTATGGAGTCAATGTCGTTAACGTAAAGTAGGAATAAAAGAGGTCCGATAATACTTCCCTGGGGAACACCTGGAGTAACTTCTACTGCATTTGAGCGAACTCCATTAATGTTATTCGGTAGTCTAATGTTTTAAGGTATAACTTATATTGACATAATTAATTGACTTGTTCTTTGTTTATTTTGTATTTTGACGAGTGAGTTAATCACCATCTAATCTATACTTAGTATTTTTCTTCTCTTAATTTATTCCTGTATTTCGCCGTATTGCTTGTAAATTTTGTGATATTTTTCTTGAAGCGCGAAAGTTCCTAGTGTGTAGTGGATGAAGTTATACATTTCAGCATAAACGGATTATATTACCTACTTAAAACCCGAAAAGGTTTTGCTAATTCCCGAAGGCTTCGAGTGGCTACCGATTCGTGTATTGGGGTCGTTGATTCGGTGTTTTCTAATATCGCTTTTTGTTTGAAACCGCGTACTCATGCGGTTATTTGTTCTTTTCTGTTCAAGACGGTCCTGGTGTTAAGCATGTTCTGCTTAGGCAAACGTTTAGAAAAAAACTTTAATGCAACATATAGTGTGGTTTTTTGATGGCGCAGAAACTTGGTCGTTGAGTAAACATAATAGTAAGAACAGATGGACATAAGAAAATCATACGATGATAGACTAAGCATTGGGGAGGGGGGGAGATGTGTAGCGAGTAATTCAAAGGAGGTAGGAAAGGCGGATGAAGGACTTTTTGATTAATGTTCGAATGTTGACTTCTCTGACAGAAGGGAGATCGTTAGGTAATCGAGATATAAGGGAGGAAATAATCGGCTTGTTGGACGGAATGAGCGTAAGTATAAAGGATATGCAATCGATGCGCATGTTATTGTTTTATATTAATCTGTGTGATTGACGGGTCAATGGCATAGGAAGGAGTCTTGTAAACCCTGACTGAGTGAGTGTGTGAAATTCACAAACGTCTAACACACTCGAGTGATTGAGAGACTGTGTATTCACGTTAGTCGTTTCTGTTTCATTACATACTTTTAGAATTTTCATTTATTTGTGTGATTGACGGGTCACTGACACAGGAGGGATCCCTGTAAACCCTGAGTGTGTGTGTGTATGTGTGAATGTGATTCACGAGAGTGAAAGTTATTTCGTAACACACCCTAGTGATCGAGTGGTTTTACGTTTATTTTATTATTTATTTATTTTGGCTTTTTTTCCTTTTCTTTCTTATCACTTAGTGCCAATCAAGTTTACGGTCCCGGCATTTTTTTGTTTACATTGTCACGTCATGTTGTGTTAGAAGTGACTTAAGAATGTAGATTCGTAAGTATGTGTTCAATCTAAGTCTACCCCGACCGGTAGATTACCATAATCAGACATGCCAACTTTCAAAAATGGAAAATCGGGAGATTTTTAGAAGTGTATCACGAAGTAATCACTTTTAATTACCACAATATTTGCATGGCACCTTAATCCCTTTATGGCACTTTGCCAATTTTTAATGAATGTCACACTTTATTAACATGTTAAGCTAAGTACACAATTTGAACAGTTCATCAAGAACGTAAGAAGGAAAAATCGGGAGTCTCCCGCTTAAATCGGGAGAGTTGGCATGTCTGCATAATCAATAATTACGAACAAGATAAGGCAAGAACCATGTGGTAATAATTTTCCGCATATATTCTAGTCAGCTCAACTATTTACAATTTCGGTGCATTGCTTGTAGTGCACCATCATTAATAATATTCTTTCAACATTCTTATAGCAAATCTAACGATCGTAGAAGATCCAACTTTGGTAGAAGGGCCAGATGTAGAATGAATGATGTGTATAAAAAGTATCTGGAAGGTTTTCGGAAAAAATAGATTAATTTCAGATATTGCTTCCATGCCTCAAAATTCTTCGAAGTACATCCCTTGAACGTCGATACATATTTGCCAGGCGTTTTTCTACGACTCGAAGGCTCCCTGGTAGGTGGATTCCGGAATGTCCTCAAGGATAGGCATGCTAGTTTCTTTGACTGCATTTAGGATTCCATGGTGGTGTCCTTTGAGGGAGGATTTCACTTTAAGAAACAGTAAACTGCCTGGTGGTGGAAAGTTGGGACTGTAAGGGAGGTTGAGCAATCGTCCCGATGCCGTTCCTGAAGGTGTTTCCAAGTAGACGCTTGACTCTGCTCTTGGTCGTCCGTGAAGGCCTTCGGGACGAGTTTAGCGCAGATCCTTTGCATCGTCAAATTTTCGGTTATAATGGTGTGTGCATTGCATACATGTGCATTGCGTTGTTATCTTTTGAATGCCGATACAATCAACGATCATGCGTACACTTAACCGTCGGTCTGAATTCAGCACTTCAAGCACACGTCAGGAAAAAATTGTTACCGATACTTTTTATACAAACCTTGTATATCTAATGGCTGCCCGTTCCATTTTTCACCAAGGGCACGCAACTCGCATGCTTTTTATTTTAAATTTTCACGTGCCCTCTAAGGTTAAATTAAAGTAGAAATTAGTGATTCATTGTTTCAGTGAAAGGGTAACCTGGGCATGGTATTAAACCACCCGCTATTTCGAAAGCGGAAGAATTAAACTACCACTAAGCAGGAGAATCAAGCGGTAACAAAGGAGACTGAGATTGTGTGCCAGATGGCCATATCTTAATTCGTCGCTGGACCTTTTTAAAGATTAGAGAGTAGCCGAATTCAGGGAAATTGATAGCTTAACAACCCTGAGAATTCTACTCGCGAGAATATTGGTTGTTCAGTTATCAGCCGTGATACTTTTTTTATGGCGCTATTTATATCGCAAACGGACGTTATTCATGTAGAAAATTGTTCAAAAACTGCAATATTACCAATTATAGTGTCATTTATAACAGAAAACAGAGTGAAAGACGTATGCACATATAAACAACAACCAGGGTAACAAAATGTAAACAAATATTGAAAAGGTTATTATTAACTTTTGCCAGATATAACGGAAAATAAAATTTGAGACGTATGCTTACAAGCGTTGATTGATAACCGTTTTAGCAAAACATTAAAAAAATATTTAAATACAAAATTCCTATTAATTTTCAGCGATATAACAGCAAATAGAATGAGAGAAGCATGCATGAAAACAATAAGCAGAACCATGGTAACAAAATATAAACAGTTTTGGAATAGAAAGTTATAATTACTTTTCGGAGTGAGGAGATATGTTTGGGGCGTATACGAGTTTGGAGATAGAAAAAAAATGGATAAATGCTGCCAGAAAGTGAGTTTTGGAGAGAAGAGTGACGGATGAAAAGTGAAAAATTGATTTTTTGAGTGATAATCTAGTTATGGGCGCATAGTTTAAGAAGTGTTTACGGGTAGGCCGAGATGGTACTCGCAAGTATATTACAGATATCCGTTCAAGGTTGTCAATGACTGAGTCAATAGTATTATAAATGAACTTTAAATATGTTTGAAGCCTGTGAGTGAGAAAATTACGGATGGAGAGTGAAGACAGAACGGCATCAGTGGACATATTGGGGAAAAATGTGATGTTTCACTATTTTAACGACGAAATTATTTAAATTTTTTTGAGTAATGAGATTAGAAGGAGACCTAATTGAGAGAACAGTACGAAATAACTGGAACGAAAAAGCTGTTGAAAATCACGATTTTAGTACACAGGGAGTCTTAATTTTCGTGAGAGGAGGCCAGAGTGAGACATGGATTTATTTTAGACTGATTTTTGGTAGAGAATTTATGTTTATAATCTGTTAACGTGCCAAAATTTTTCACTGCGGACACATTTTTTGCTAGCACAAAATTAATAGTGTACTTGAAATTAAATGAGGTTAAGTTAGGTGATTCCCTTAGCATGAGATTGGTTTCGGCTAAATCAATGGAGCAGGTGTGCCTTAAACCCCGATGATAAACCCTTACCGTCTTTCGAGTGTCCATCAGTGATTCACGGTGACTGCATTGTCCATTTGTGTTGGAATGAGTAGAGGGTTAAAAGGGCTCGCTCTCGCAGTCTCGCTCAGACGCCTTCGTTGTCTGTTGAATTAGTCAAAGTTCCCTTCGAATCGCTCTGCTTTGAAGAATTCCTGCGTCACTTCATATTCATTGCAGTAGCTTTTTTTTCCTCCTTAGATCTTTTCCTGGCGTCTTTTCTCTCTTCCCGTCCATTCTCCTTTATACTTTTCTATTATTTTATATGTTACGACTCTTCTTCTCAAGGAGAATCCCGCGAAAAAGGTTTTTCCTCCCGAATATTCCGGTGGTTTTACAAACAAAAGTGGTAGTTATACTAGAACGAAAAACTATCTCCGTATTAGATATATTTTTTAAAGATTTTGAAGTGCATTTATTTGTTTTCGAATATTGTCTCTGACCTTAGTGTACGAGTTCAATATTTAGATCTCTTGCATATAACTGGAAGCAGCGTGTCCACACGCCTCGACAATTTGGAAAATGTGGAAGTGTCAAGGATTTCGGAAGTGTCTGGAATTTTTCTGGAAACGCACGAATAAGGCATTGGATATTTGTATTATTTTCAATTTAATTGTTAATTATCTCGACGATTGTCATTTTAATTTTCACTATTTCGGCAACAGAGCGTCAACGTCATTCACTATTGGCAAAATTAGCGCCAAATTGGATTTTCGATATATCACCGTTATTGTTGATTCACGTAAATGTTATGAGGTATGGTCGGCGAACGCATTTGTCATGACCTCCCTCTACTTATTTTGAGAAAAAGGTCAGTGGTTTATGCCCTAATCTAGATAATACTTAATTCGTCAAAATATGTTTTTTTTCCTCTCTTGTTTAATATTTTTTTCATAATATTGATTTGGCATAAGGTTTGTCTCAATTGGAAGTTATCAAATATTACGAAAGGCATATCTTCGTTCCTTTCTCTTTTTCATTCTTGTCCTCGTTTCTTCCGTCAGCTCCTTCGGAATTGTTAGTGTTATCTGTGATTTCATAATTGGATAGCAATGGAATCATATTCACTTTAGGTACCAGGCTATTTCACGTGTCTTTCCCATGTTATGATCCATTCTAATGCATTAGAATAAGTCGCCTGCAATGTTCAAGGTCTCTAAACTTACATAAATATACAATTTATGCAATTGAACGAAATCAGCATTAGGCTTCTTCTTACAAAAAAATCGTTTTCCGTAAAATTTAGGCTGTATTTTTTTGTAAAAGAAAACGTCTATCATGTGGTTTTATGAGCTTATGTATGTTGTAAATTGCAGGAAAAAGCAGTCTGGAAAAATTGCAGAGTCAGTCTGGAAATACCCTGGAATGTTTCCCAAACATTTTTGTGACCACTGACCTTGGTGAGATAATCCACGACAGGAGTCGGACAATCCATGGCACCTGGTACAGAAGACAGCGACAAATACATCAGTTTAATTTAACTTTTGGGTAAGTTACCATTCTATATCCGGTTTAGCATTATAAGTGTATAAAAGGTTCGGGGTTACATGGGGGCTAATAAGCTGGCTTCCCATCCCGAGGGTCCGGGTTCGAATCTCGGCGGTGGTAGGATTTTTCAATGGATCCCTAATTTGCCGTTCATTCTTTTTAGTGAAGATGTCGCCATTCTAAGTCGCTGAGCTCCATATTAAGTTCTGAATTACGAGACCCTGCCATGATTTCCCTCTTCTTCTTAAAATGATTCTGTTATTAACATAAATTCTTCTGCTAATTCCATAATATCTTCATTCATATTTCTCCCAAATTCCCCCCTCCTTTTCAATGATATTTTGAATTTCAAATATAATTTTTAAAAGTTATATGGCCGAATGGTTTTTTTTTGAAAAGTAGAAACGACTGACAGTTATGGTAACTTGCGCCGTTGAACTTTTGAAGAGGCAGGATTTTCAGGGAATGGGGTAAAGTGAGTGGACGGAGAAACCCAGCGTCGACATCAACATATTCCATTGACGAAATGCACCCAGGGGTCAAGTACAATTTAACGTCCCATCCGACAGGTGCTGTACTTTACTTTAAGGTGTTCTCCATATGTAGACCCATGTATGGACCGGGATGTCTCTGCAAAATCCTCCCAAAACCGGGATTCGAACCCTATCCCAAGGTCTCCCCTTCCATACCTAAACATATCCTCACTCTTGCCAGATGCTGTTACTGATCGATAAATCTTATTCGTATGCTGAATGAAATAATTGAAAAAACTCCAATAGCCGTAAACAGTTTACCTTTCAAAACAGGGTACAAACACTTGGAAAAGTGGACAAACGATGAATAGAAACCATTGAAACGCGGTGCTTAAATGGACAGGCAAAGTGAGGAACAAGGGATTACATGCAGAAGAGGAGAGGATTATATGGACTACTCAACAACAAAGGGGAATTAGATGGATTGGGCACACCTTGAGGAGCAATAAATTATTTAGAAACATTATAGAAGGGAAAATTTGAGGACATGGTGAGGATCACCATGAGGATCATGGTGAAAATTAAGAGACAAGTTCAAGAGTATAGGATAAATTAAGACGGACGTCAAACAGAAAAGCTATGAAAACTATGCAGTAACCCAACGGTAGGATTGAAATACTGATTATGATGGTATTCAAATACATGCATGGTTGATATTTGCACATATATGGGTGGATATTGTCCTAACCCCTTTCGTATATACGTCCGTGTGGCTGCCTGCAGTGTAATGTGTAAATGCTTAAAAAATTATGATAATTCTTTATTGTACGAGCCAGACCAATTTACCTTAAGCATATGCTATGGGTGTTGCACTGTTTCGATACGACTTTCTCACGCGCATTGCTTCGAAAAATTTTAAATTGTAAAGATTTTATGTCACGGTTTTAACCTTTCGTCTTGCGCATTTCCAAAATAACTAGCATTTGCGATAAGCCACGTTGCAAAGTGCAGTGTGTGAAAGTTTCACCGTGTTTACGAGTCTGTCGAGTAATTTTGGTCCTCTTTCCTCCTTAGGAGTGTGGAGTTCCTGAGTGGTTTAGTTCGTTAGGGTTTGGTGCGGGGAAAGTCTCTGGAAACGTCAGCTTAATTGAGGGGGATGGCGAGGCTCTTTGGAGAGTTACAAATGGCTTTCTCCTCGGGCCATGTGCGCGGTTTTGTGCATGTAGAGTATCCGCTAAAGCCTACTGTCTAAGACAACTCCTTGCCTCTTCGCAGAGCCTCAGCCGTCTTCCCATTGTCGAGAGGAACGCCGTCTTATTATCCCACATATTTCTATTCCCAGTCCTTCTTGTAGGCTTGCGCTCCTCATCGTACGAATTTGCAAAGAGCTAATCCCTTCCTCTCGGAAATTACCGGGTTGTTTTACGAATCCCAGAGGAGAATCTCCACCCGCCGTAAGACGAGGGTAATTTGAGAAGTTCACGGAATGGAATACAATCGTTAGTAGGCTACTAATTCCTTTTGTTCAGTTCAGGCGTGCGTCTGGGTGGGATTTCTAAGGACACAGCTCACACAATTTATGAAGTATCGGGCTATTACGAAAGTATTACCCATGCATATATATTTTAAGAACATATGGCATTATTTGCGAAAGTTATCTTTTGTTGCTTTCATGTGCCCGATAGTCCCCATGATATGTGATAAAATAGAATTTATTTTATTTAGAAGGCTACCGTTTAAGCTAGGTTTTCAATGACCACAGATTGAGCATCACTACATTTCTTTGCTTCTACTCCTTCTCCATTATGCCTCTTACTTCTTTGCCTGATTTCCTTTTCGTCCACTTAATCCTTACCATCCCTCTTTACATCCACATTTGAAAAGTCTCAAATCAATGCCTATCATCTTGCTTCAATGACCATGTTTCAGCACTGTACAAAACCACGCTCAATATCCAAGTAAAATGAGGCTTTTTAAACATCCTGACATTAATCCATATCAACAATTCTCTTGACATCCTTACCCAACGAAAGGTAGAATCACGCGTGATGCCACCGCTGCAATGAGATCACCAGTGGAGAGGAACATGGAATACAATCAAGATTAATTGATTCTTTGGTATATTTCGAGAAGGCATTTAATTGAGTGAATTGCGTCATATTAATGAATTTATTGCAGAAAATAGGAATAGAATGGTAGTATAGGAGACTCATCCGTGAACTGTATATGTGATAGACTGCTCAGGTGCGAGTGGCGGATGGAGAATCGGGATGGGGAAATTTGGAAGAGGGGTAAGGTAGGGGTGTACGTTATTGCCTCTTTTTTCCAATGTGTGTGTGGAGAAAATGTTCATAGAGACTGCAGATGGAAATAATAGTCGATGGGAAATATATAAAATGCAGGTTTGTAAGCGGTATTTTATGTATACCTGTAAGCTAGATTTGTTGATCATCAAGCTGACGGTTCCAGTCAGTCAGTCAAGGGGTTGCAATCTGATTAGTGTATTGAAATGTCAGTGGAAATAGGTACGGGAAGAGAATAAACTGAACAAAATCAATATTATGTGGTTTTCAAAAAAGAGGAAAGCTACGTCAAGTATTAATAATAGTAATTCATAAAATAGATCAAGTGGAACAGTTTATCGCATGTCTTTTGGACTAAAATGGTTTAAGTAGTAAGGATATAAGATGACAAAGCATTGCCGACAAGGCAATTGTGTAAGGATGTTAAGAAAATGCTCGTTAAAACTTTGATAAGGAGTATAAATATGTACGGTGCGGAAACATGGTCACCGAAGCAGGATGATCAACGTGGATTAAGTGGCTTTTGAAATGTAGGATTGTAGAGGAATGGAGAAGGTGGAGTGAACAGAAAGGAACACAAATGAGGAAGTGCTGGGTATGGTGGGCGAGGAGAAGGGATTGTTGGAAAAAATCATAAGGAGACAGCAAAAAATGGATGAAAAGCAATTGATCGGCAGTGGGATGTTGAAGACTGTAATGGAGGGGAGAAATTCCTTGTTAGGCAAACGAGGAAAGGGAAGGGATAGGGTAGGAATGTTGGGTGGAATGAAGGGAGGAAGGAAGTACACAGAGATGAAGAGGGGTCTGTTGTAGAGTAGGATGTTGGGTTGTGTTTTGTTAGGAGAAAAATATATTTTTGGTATTTGCGTCCATCCAACACCTTTCTTAACCTGTGTACATCACCTAATTATATATATTTATGTGTGTGTGTGTAATGCTGAAGAATATGTTTCGAAGTGGTGAAACAGTCATAGATATTATTCGCCTGATTTGGCTCCATAAGATTTCCATCTCTTCCCCAAGCTCAAACTTTTCCCCGGTGGGCGGAGATTCTCTTGAAACAAAGAACTAACAGCTGAAGTAGACGGGTATTTTGCAGACCTGAAGTAATCTAATTTTGAAGATAGGATCAAGACCTTGGAACATTTCTGGACTAAGTTAATTTGTGTACAGGGAGACTATATTGAAAAATAAAAAAAGTTTCACCCCGATAAATCCTTTACATAGTATTTCAATTATGTTCCGATAACTTTTCAATTTACCCACGTAAATGGCGTAGGGATAGCCAACTGTGATATAAAAAACAATTAAAAATACATATTAAAATCTCATTTTAATGTTAAATAAAATCATAATTAAATTAATCGCTAGTTTTCTGAAGTATCTAATGACTTTCAGAGAGCTAATTCTAATTTTAATTTGGTAATCTCGAATTATTTCGTCCGTATTTACGTTGCTATGCCCGAAAATGTGTAAACAACGGTTTCCAACGATTTTAGTCACTGATGGAATCGCTTTTTTTTCAAAAAACAAGATTTATCATTGTGTGCACTGGTTGAAATATGTGTTTTCCAGATTAATAAACGGGTTCTTTGCAAGCAAAACATTAATTGATATTTTCAATTCATGAACCAAATAAAATGAATTGTTTACATTTGAATAATGTGATCGGAATCGAAGGCATAATAGATAGATTGATGTTGAATCGTCGACGAATATAAGATGGGGATTTTTTAAAACCGACAAAATACCAGCGGTACATGTTTGCGCCTATACATTTTTGAGATTCGAATGACAAAGGTCATGAACTCCCTTTTGTTGAGTTCTACAAATTTGACATGTTTTGAACGTAACGTTGGGTCGCCATTAAAGTTTAATTTTTACGTAAATATAATCGGAACACTTAAAAATATCTCAGTCAGACAAAACGTGTTTCGCGCGCTCCCTGAATGAAACGACGTAATGTTAATCCTAAGAATGGCACCCTTTGAGTAGTATAGAAAGCGTCGAAACTAGTTTATAAATTGCAAGAAACTACGGAAAATTCGGCTACAGTAACTGTTCCAGTCATCCACTAAACGAACATTACAAGGCAACAATTTTAGAGTGTAAAAATCGAAAAAATCCCGGCCAAGGGAAATGATTTTTACACTCTGATAATTCTTACTACTTTATAAGTTGAATTGATGTACGAATTGTAATCATTCAACTTTGGTCCATATTAAAATAATAACTTAATGATATGTTCCATGTAAAATTTTGTCAAACAAACTTTTGCAATTTTTAGATGCGCATTTTGTTTTGTATATTTCACTGTTTTGAAGAAGGAATTATATTTTTTTTCGCTAAACGAACGCAAATCTTATGTACCAACGCACCGACGGTAGAGCTACCCAGCGGGTAACAGGTGAAGTGTTCTGTTTCAAGAAAAGACTTCACTTTACTTTGAAGAAAATTAATCGAATAATAACATGCGCTGAATACATGTATATTATAATATTACAGTATAACGTCGGACGTCAGTACAAGTCCGATTTGTCTTTTAAAATTTCAAATTCACCCTTGCGTTTTTAATCTCATCTAAGAAAAATACATCATTTTTATTTTAAAGAATTTTTCCCTCAATCCTCTTTTAGGATACAAATAATCAAAACGCGATCGATGTAAAATGTGTGTGATTAATATAATTTTAGTCTAGCCATCCGTTTATTCATCTTCATCCCAACAGGCTTGGATGAGATTTTTACGAAACCACGAGGGAAGATGAAACAAACGCCGGTCAACCAGCGAACGGATTATCGGGGGTTTTCTTGTGGGCATTGACGAGGAGCCTACATAGAGCATTTACCCTTGGGTCCCGCCCTTTTGTTTTGCATGTCTGGGTTCCAGCCTTTCTCAGTGACCTAATTTGGCCGGGTTACAAGTTGATTAGCTTGGGGGCGGGGGAAGGTCGGTCCTACCCTACCTCTCCTGCTTTGCATATCCGGTCCATTCCCTTTGGACCGATGCCTTTTAATGGCATAACCCTTTCCCTTTATCTACAGCTTGCTTGGCGTACCTCACGGGAAGGGTGCATATTGACGAAGGAGATGTAGTGATTTATGCAAAAATCTTTTCGATCTTAAATTTTTTTGTCTCCCTCCACATCCCCATGTGGAATCGCCAGATAAATACTATATGTCCGAAATTGTGATAAATGAATTTTCTTTTTCTCATTCTCGCTTCCAGCATTGGCTGATTTCCTATTCTCTCTAAACTTCAGTTCGGTTCGAAGTAAGCGGTGCGTACAAGGGCGTAAGCTCTACGGAATCCACTTAAGAATCAATATCATTTGTTCAATCTTCTTCGAATTTCTCCCACCAACCATCTCTCTTCCACTTCAATGACTAGAACTAGCATTTTCATTTCTGTCAATCTTATTTTCTCCATTCTTCTCCGCATACAAATTTCACAAGCATAGAAGCCTACGCTTATTCTCCTACCTCAATTGATTCATGTTTCCGAGCCACTAAAGAAAAAACACGACTCACTTGACATTTTCACGTCTTATCTTACCGTCTATGCTCAATTATCTCCTCGTCAATTGCTTCTTCCGAATGAGATTCAAACGGCGGAAAAGGAATATTTTTTTTTAACTATTTGTGATGATCAATAATTCAGATTAATTGGAAATTCTGACGAAGATTCACTTCAAAGCATGTAGATAAATATCAATTCATTTTATCAACTGCAGTATGTAAGTGTTATTATTCTCAAAACTTACTAATTTATTTTTCTTACTTCCCTTGACCTTTATTGTATTCGAGCTGTTCATCCTAAATTAAAACTTAAATTTCGTTTACAGTGTCTCCCAGTTGAATCCACGACAAAAATTACAAATTTAACAGCATGATAAACAAGATGGCGTGTTTTAGGCCCGCCATTTTATCCACTGTTCTAAAGTTCATTCCTATTTTTTTCAATACATCAAACAAAACAAAATAAAAAAATTATCCTAATTTCGTTAACCAAATGCCTTTGGTCAAAGTTCTCCTTGATATCCTCAGAAAAAAACAGATCCACGTTTGTGTCCAGTAAGGTTTAATTAAAAACATGTTCCATGTGCAAGAGGTTTCCTCAACATTTCAGAAATTTCGTAAATTTCAGATTTTAAACACGATCTGACACCACAATAAACCGTTCTTCAATTTCTCATGCCTTCTTCTTTACTTCATTCCGTGCAAAATGCCTGTGCTAGTTGCACCCCTATCTCGTTTTTCTAATATTCTCCCCTCTATCACTATCTTCAAGATTCCATTTCCAATCACTTCACTCTGAATATATATTTTATGCCTCATTTTGATTCCTTCTAACAAGCCTCTCTTCTCTCCCTCCATGCACTTCCTGGTTTGTTTTCCTTTCTGTCTGTTTCACCTTTTCCATCCTTTTCCACACTCTCATCTTAAAAAAAACTTCAATCTATGTTTATCATTCCGCTCCAAAGACCATGTTTCCGTATTACAAAAACCACATTCCATGTGATGGTTTTGACGATACTTGTCTTCACATCCTTTCTCAACGTCTCCGTCAACCATTCCTTCCTCCTCGTGAACGCTTACTTTCCTTAACACAAGTTCTCTTCTCATGTCCCTACTACTTTGAACATCTTGGTCCAAAACACTTCTAAGATACGTGAACTGTTCTACCTGCTCTAGTCCATGCTCTCCTATTTTTACCATAAACATGGATTTTCCAATGCTGGAAAATGAACTTTGTTTTTTTTACGATGTTGAATTGCTTGTTATGTGTTTTTGTGATTTCATAAAATTGATCACCAAACCAACTTTATTTGCGTGCAAATTAAAATGGAAAGGAAAATAGAAACGTATAAAATCCGTATTTTTAGTGATTAATTCATGATTTATATGGAAAATGTCCTTTCTTTTCTCCAGGTAACCTATTAGCGTTACGAAATTGCAGACTGGAAAAGGGAAAGGTTTCCCAAAGAGGCTTTAAAGTTGATTGGTGTGCCTTAAAGTCCGAAAGGAGTAATGAAAGTACTTAACTGTTCCATGTCCCTGAATATAATTGTGTTGTAGCATTTCCCAAAGCACATTTATGATCTATTTTGATATAATTATTCCATACAGTTTACCTTCGAGAATTAAACAAACTAAGTACGTCCTCGTTGTAACGCTTTGGGGATAACATCACAGTCTACTTCGAAGAATTTCAGAGTAACTAATAACGCCACGAGAAACTCGTCGAAAACAAACAGTCAGCAATCCGTAATAATACATCGCGTAATGAAAACAAGGCAATCCACGTTTTTTTGTGGTGAATGGTGACGTGACGAATGGCCTATTTCCGTTAAATAAAACAACTTTGTTGGCGATAGGGAGGGGAGCTGGTGGAAGAGTTGACGTATCTTTGCAGCGTTTCGGATCAAGATGACCAAAACAGGTGTGGAGAAAAGATGGGAAAGGTTGAAATCTGAAAATAAAAAATAGTTGAAATAGGATAGGCTTGTTGAATGGAATGAAGGGATGAAGGAAGTGTACGGAGATGGAGAGGGACTTAGTTATAGAGTAGGATGTTGGGTTGTATTAACTTAAAAGGGGCTAATAAATGGAGCGGTGTTCTATCTGTCTCTACCCAAACCCTCACTTGGTAGACGGTAGAATAAAAATTTATGGTAACCGATCTACATATAAAGCTTTGATAAAAATGGCCTTTGATGTTATCAAGCTATATGGCCAACCTGTTAAATTTCGGTAATGTATAAATCTTAAAAGATAATGTCTCATATGAGATGTTCTTCGCTTCAGTGTAACTTTAAATAACGATGCCTTGCTTACCGATTTGAAAAAAGAAAAAAATTACACCGATTTTCAATTAAGGAGATAAAACAATTGCTAAGAACTATAGGCCGGTAAGCGTTACATCATTTGTCTGCAAAATATTGTAAAAAAAGGTTCGCCGACTACATTCGGGAATGTTGGATAAGAGATAGATAGTTATTTAAACACCAACATGGGTTTAGAACAGGATACTCGTGAGAAACGCAGCTTTTAGGATTAAGTCAATAGATTGGCGACGCAATAGATGAAGGAAAGGAAGTTGATTCGGTGATGTTAATTTTTCGGCAGCTTTTAATCGAGGGTCTCATAATAGATTATTGTTAAAGTTGGAGTCGTTACCACTGGATTTGAGGGTAAAGTAATAGATAAAACATTTTCTTACAGGTAGAATTCATAAAGTGAAAATAGCGTATGCGTTCTCAATAGAGGCGAACGTTATAGCAGGGAGTGCCACATGGCAGTGCACTAGGGCCATTACCTTTCCCAATTCATGTAAACGATCTAACAAATAATTTATAATCCAAACTAAGATTCTATGCTGACGATTGCATTATTTCCAAATGGTTAGAGTATTTAAATGACCACCTGTTACTTCAAAATGACATCGATTTCCTTAGCAACCTTGTTTAAAAAAATAATATGGGCATTAAGAAAAGAAACAAGAACAAGCATATAGGTTTTTTCAAATAAAAAGAATGTACAAAAGGATATACACACTCTCTTTGGAGACAGAATTCCATGTACCAGTTATAAAAAGTATTTCGGCGATTATTTATTATTATTATTAAAATGTGCATGTGCAAATAGACAAATGTCAGGTGGCACACAAGTCCCAAGTGTTACAATAAACTTGCCTTGGAAAAATAACATGGTTTCTGAAATACAATCAACATCACAAAAGATAATAAATAAATTCAGTCAGAAAAAAATACACTTTAAGGAAATTTCCAAACACCAATCTGTAGTACATAAAAAAAAGAAAATCCCCATTTCATTAACATTTGTTTCCCAATTAACAAGAAAAAAAATTAAGCTGTTACATTTAAGTTTATACAACACATCAATCAAATGATTACAGAAGTTGTGTACATCTTTTCCTAAAAGTTTGGACTCTGTTAGGAAAGGGCTTAAAATTTTTTGCAGGTAAATTGTTCCAATCAACAATTGTTTCATTTAGAAAAGAAAATTGTTTTTTATTCGTTCTTTGTGCCCGGCATTTTACCTTAAATTTGTGGTAATTTCTCCCTATAAAATTCGGGTTCCCCGCCTCTTTCCTCAGATCTGCCCAAGCCTTCTCCCCATTCAGAATGCGGAGCATTCCACAAAGTCTGCTTACTTTCCTTCTAGTTTGTAAAGGTTCCCAGCCCAGCGTTTTTAGCATGTCAGACACACTATCCATCCTCCTATGCTTCCCCAATACATATCGGGCAGCCTTTCTTTGCACCTTTTCTAATTTTTTGATTTGTTTAATATTGATCTTGATTGGGTAGTTCTATTATGACGCGGAAGGCATATAAAATACTTCATTAGGTAATGAGAAATTTAAAAGGAAGTAGTGTAGTCACAAAAGAAAAAGCAAATGAGGCCCAGGTTAGCCCTAACCTGGAATACTCGTTCATAGTGTGGAACCCATATGAGGTGGGACATGTTAAAAAGATGGAAAAAGTTCAGAAAGAAGGCAGCAAGATATATACTCGGAGGGTGCAAAAGATGAGATAGCGTAACGGAAATGTTGGGTATTCTGAAATGGGTTAGTAGGAAACAGAGACGAAAAAAGAGTAGGTTAGGTGTGATATATACCTGTAGAATAGTACAAAATGAAGAAGCGTGGGAAAATTTATGGAAGGAGAAAGAAAAACCGAGGTTTAAGAGAAAAAACGACCACAGTTTTAAAGTAAAAATTAGAATATAAAAAATAGGAAAAAATATTAATTTTTAAGCAAATGTTGTTGAATGGAAAAAGCTGCCTGGACGGTTATTTGAGCCCTTGCTATCAAAATTTAGGACTTTTAAGAATAGGTGTGAAGAAGCCACTGAATAAAGGGCTGAGTGATAAACTTTATTGGTCGGGGATTATTATATTATTTTTTTATTAAAAATATTGGCCTGTACGTAATGTAAATGGTGTGAGAAGTTAGATGGTTAAAGTGCGTAATGTCTTATAATAGCGTAATTTTGGACGGGATTTGATGTAAAAAAGAGTGATTTTGGACGGAGTTAATGTTGCTTTGTATTATGTGGACCTCGGCCATGTGTGATGGTATAGGTGCAGGGAATATCAAGGTGCTTTAAGTGTCATTGTTTTTAATTTTATTTAGTTTCAATATATTTTTTTCTTGTGCAAGGGTGCATCTATAGAACGTTGCCATCGGGTCATATGCCTAATTGCAACGAAATGTAATTAATAATACTCGTAATATAACTTTTTGTTCCAAAATCAATCAGAAAATGATTGATTATGATGCAGTATATGTATAGATGATTTCTTCGAAGTAACACCGAAGTGTTGAATAAAAAACTTAGACAATAACACACAGCACGAGAACACATAAAAAGAACACTCACAATAATTTCTTGATAATTTCGACGGACTCGAACTCCGTCTTCTTCGGAAGATAAGTTATGACTGAGTCATATCTTCCGAAGAAGACGGAGTTCGAGTCCGTCGAAATTATCAAGATATTATTGTGAGTGTTCTTTTTATGTGTTCTCGTGCTGTGTGTTACTGTCTAAGTTATATATATATATATATATATATATATATATATATATATATATATATATGTATGTATACCATATGGACGGCACAATAGAACACAAAATAAAATAGACAACGCGTAAAAGGACACTCATATTGAAGATTGTTTAAGCTTTCGGCCTACTCCGAGGCCTTCTTCAGGTCTGAGCTGAAGAAGGCCTTGGAGTAGGCCGAAAGCTGAAATGATCTACAATGTGAATGTCCTTTTACGGGTGTGCTATGCTATGCATGTGTGCTAGTGTTTTTGTGTACGAGCTAATAAATATTCAAGGCCATGTATGAACTAATAATTTTGCATGAATAGGTGATGCTGTAACACCCACCGCCACACGCCCTCACAGCGTCCTCATAGAGGAGTATGGTGTATCTGTAGATGTAATCATGAAGCTGTCATCCTCTATCGCACCTGCCCTATCTTTATCTGCCGCAGGGAATGGGGTTGTTTAGCGAGGGCTAAAGGAATGGAGATGTGTGGAGGGTGATGCTTGTGGCAAGGGAGAGAGTGTTTGCCCCACCCGCCCAGGATTGAGCTAAGGGGGTCACTGACCCCTCTCCCCCCCACCTTCCCCATCCCCTCTCATGTATTCCGCCCATTGAGGACCGCGAGTTCATTTGTTGCTTTCCCGTAGGGGGAGCCACCTGGGTTGACCACGTGTGCTTACCTCCCTCGTCGGCAGTGAAATGGAATGAAATCGAACTGGTCACTTTGACCTGGCCCTCAACTCTTATTTTTTCCTTTGAAAAAATACCCTGTCGACGACGCAACGCTGAGCAAATGTTGACGGAAATGGGTGCTTAGTTACGACCGGAGGGCTTGTTGCCATAGTAAAATCAATGTGCTTACTTAGTGTTGTAATTTCCCCAAAAGGGTGAATTGGTCGCGGAAAAAGATTTGTGCGAGATTTATGTGTTTTAGAGTAATCAATCATCAAACCTTTTCGGTTAATTAAAGCTAGGGTGTTATTATATTTGTATGCTTTCGGCAAGATATTCACGAAGGTAATCCTTGGAATCTTACACCAAATATAAGATGATTTTATGTGGTCTTTTGAATAATTTTAGGTACAAATTTTGAACTTAGTACTCGTAATACACGCCCATTAAAGATTACATTTCCCCTCCAATCACCGCGTTGTTAACTAACTTAAAATGGTAAAGACAAGTCTTCATTGTTGTTGATTTCGCGCAGACCCCCTAGAGTAGACTGCGATTTGTTTGGTTCTAAAATTTAATTTTTAGGTTGCTAGATTTACGCTTCTTTATTACCTCGATTTGGTTTTATGAAACCTTGTGTAGCTTGTGAAAACCAGAACTGCTAACGCTAATTTAAGAAATTGAAATATCACGACTGTCAGCCATCAAGTTTAAATTCACGAAGAGGAATAGAACGCGAAGAAAAAAAATGACCAGCGTATGATTTAACTTGTAATTTCATAGAATATAAAAATAATTTAACATTTAAAAGATCGCTCTACAGTTATATCAGATAATTAAAAGCGTTATAACCTTCAAGAATTAAAAAAAAACCAAAAGAATTATTTGGGTAGGATTAATTTAAAGTTTTCACCGTAAACGAAAACTAATGCAACTTTGTGTCTCTCCCTTTTGGCTACTAACATTTTACTTATCCCAGACGGATAAACACACTCTGGGAGTTTATATATATATATATATATATATATATATATATATATATATATATATATTGCACACACGTTCAAACACGAAATCCCGCCATACGGCAAACAAATATTCATTCACATAGAAATAGAAAAAAGGAAATGGGATAGGAACACACATAAAGGACGAACACAAGAGAGGTGGGGAAGGCGGATGTGAGCAGATCACAAATGTAAAAGTATTTTCCTCGACAAGGACTTGAACACCGGATCTCTCCACTTTCCGGGCGGATGCTGTAACCACTTGAGCTTTTGAGAAAATGTATTTTACACTGAAATCTGCGATCTTATAAAGCGCCAAAGTGCTCCGATTAATCGACCCAAGAGATGGAGTTAGGGAGCTGTTACACCCACCAAAGGAGAAATAGACACACAAAAGAGGAGAATGGACAGTAGGTTAGCAAGCAAGTCCGCCCGGTAAATGGAGGGATCCGGTGTTCAAGTCCCTGTTGAGGAAAATACTTTTATATTTGTGATCTGCTCACATCCGCCTTCCCCACCTCTCTTGTGTTCTTCCTTTATGTGTATTTCTATCCCATTTCCTTATCTCTATTTATATGTGAATGAATGTATATATATATATATATATATATATATTTATTTATATATATAAAGATATGAAGTGGGAAATTAACGAGATCATGGGAAATGTAAAGATAGGAGGTGTACGCTCTAATTAGGAAATACACACTTAGGAGGAAGGATAAGTATGCTGCGATTACATAACGACAAATCTATACATACAGAGGAGAAAGAAGGCAAAGATGTTAGCTAGTAGTAAGATTGGGTTGAAAAAGGACCTGAAGACAAGATTAAAATGAAGGTAATTGTGTGCAATCAAAATAGGGGGAAAATCTCCAAGTGAGACTAATGAAAGACACATTGAAAGGAGTAGAAAAGCTTTGGAGAGATTGGCAGGGAGCAGGATAGTTTTCGGGAGCATGTACAAACCAACCCTCAGATTGATAACCCGACCTGGTGATGATCAATAGCATTGTAACATTGTGGAAAAGGAAACTAGTGCGTAGTGAGAACATGCGGTAAATTCTAAATTCTAAAGCTTCAGATTTTCTCACGTAATTAAGCATTCAAGTAGGGCCTTGATGTTAATAAATCTATCACTTCAGTTGCACAAGTATCTCCACTTATTTAGTCTTGCCATTAGGTTGGTTCGACATCGGTTTTATAATGCCACGACACGACATCAGTACAATGTTGACTCTTACTCGATGTTGTTGTCGACGATATTAGTGACAATAAGGTCGCAAATTCCATTACTGGCGAGGTCGACATCCACTGCCGAGTTCAGATTGTTACAAATTTCTGCATATCGTCTCGTATGTTGAATGGGTCCATCGAAGAAGAATAATTTAACTTGGAATAACTTGCAGTTGTGTGGGTGTTAGAACTAAATAAATCCCGAAATAATTCCCACAGAGTGAGATCATAAATGGAGGAGCACTTTTTAAATCCTATTGCATACCATACTATTGTAAGCTTTATTTTATCGTTTTGCGGTATAAGGAGTCATTCTAAACGAAGTTGGAATCCTCTATCCTTAGGCATAATACATGAATTTTTATCAAATGTCTCCAAAACGTACGGAGCCGTTTATTTTCTTCCCGTAGTAATGAATTGTTTAGTTTTACGAAGGCTCTGCATACAATCACTTCGATGACAGCATCGATTTCAACCTCGATATCTAGACGACATCAATATCTCCCTGTAAATCAATTACGACACCGACAATAATAACATCAATATCAGCAACAAAATGAATATCGACGTCGAAACTAATACGATATAGACATTAATTTAGACAACAATATTGCCTATGATGTCAACCACATCTTAAATCAGTTTCGGCAAGTGGACATCAAAGTAAATATCGACACCCACTCGACATGTCGAAGTGTCGAACAGCCTACCTACGAGGGGCAGTCATTGAAAAGCGAACACCCGTAACAACGTGATCTTGGAATGGTTTTATTTCAAAGTAATGACCAGAAGCGTTGATACATTTATTCCACTGGGAGACGTCATGGTCAATTCCAGTTTTGTAGAAAGGGATAGGTCGCTGACGGATCCACAACCGCACCCACTCTTGCACTTCCTCGTCCGAATGAAACCGTCGTCTATCGCCCAGGTCGCTGAAAATGACGATGATAAAGGTCAGTTCTGTACCGAGGATGCTGAAGTCTTTCCCAAATCGCTGAAGCGTAGCCTTTGTCAAACTGGCAGCATCGCAGCGAGTATTATAGTGCAACAGGACAGCATTCCGGGACGTTTTTGACTTTATGGTGCATCGCAGTTTCTGCGAAGTGTCTTCATAGCGCTGCGCATTGACTGTGGTTCCACGGAAGTCGACAAGCAGAGAGCCCCTGCAGTCAAAGAAAAAGGTCATCATGACTTTAACGGAACTTGTGTGAACAGCTTTGGATTCCTTTGGCGGGGGAGAATTGGGATGTTTCCATTGTCTGGCTTTGTCTTTTGCTTTCGGGCTAGAATTGGTGGCGCAACGTATCGTTCCCTTTGACGATACGGTACAGAAACGCATACTCTTCCTCGTGCCTTAGCTGCGGATGACTCAGATATGACGCCATTCTCACAATCTTTTGTCCCTCCGTCAGTTTATGCGGAACCCTTTTGGAGATCTAAGAGATCTTTGGTAATTGCATTCGCGGAACCATGTTTAATGCCGACTTGAACACGAATTCCTTTCTCCGTGATTCGTCGGTTTTCCCGGATAAGGTCATCAATCCGCCGTATCACATCAGAGGTAATGGCTCGATGGGGTTGTCCTGGGCTCGCATCGTCTTGCAGTTCAATGGTGCATGACCTGTCTTGTTATGGTGGAGGGGTGACGTATAAATAGTTATTCCTATTTTTTGGTTATTCCTAAATTATCCTTCCTCACCTTATGGTAATGGTTATTCCTAAATTTTCCTTATTCACCTTATAAGGTATTCACCTTAAGTCTTCTTTCATCGTGTATGTAATTTGCACATTATTTGATGGATTTTTACTAAATATTTTTCCCTTCCTCTACATATTCTCCCTTATCACTTGCCCTTCCCACCTGGTGACTACACTCCCTACAATACACCTTTTATGTGGGTATTCATGTCGATATGCGCCCTTCTCCGAATCTCCCATGCTCCTTGTGCACCCTTGTCAGGGACATGCAGTATTCACCATACAGCAGGCATGCGACGATGAATTTCGCGTATTCCAGCACCCTTAGTTACCAGAAAACAAACCACACCTCTTTGCTCTTCTTTGCTTACCTCCATTTCTACAACTGGACGAACACCCTAGACCAGTCCGCGCACCAACAACGACACAACCCAACTACTGCATGCGCTTGTGAGTTGTCACGTTTCAGTTCTTCTACCGCAGCGATGGCAGCATCAATATGTAACAACGTTTTCATTCGATGGTCCTTAGTATATCTTCGAATTGATGAACGGCACACATCTGGTTATAGGTTGTCATAAGTTGGGCACTAGCTTTGACTTCCCAATTTCCTTCTACAAATACACGTAAATTGGCAAATCAGGGAGTATATCGTTTCTTCTTCACCGGGAGAGACCGAGCGTCTTAAGCGTCTTACAGGGTTCGTCCGGAAAATAAGTGTACTGAGCTCAGGAAAAAAAAATTATTACACTTTTACATATCTTAAGCTAATATTCCTCAAAATAGGACCCTTGTGAGTCGATACACTTGTTCCAGCGGCGTTCCCATTCCTGGAACGCTCCCGCGAAGGCATCATCGGGAACCTCTCGAAGACGCGTCGTCACGGCCTCTTTGACGGCGTCCAAAGTCCCGTATCGCGCTCCTTTCAAACTCCTCTTTATCTTCGGGAACAGAAACGTTCTCTAAAAAATGTGGATCATTTTTGCAGTGATCCGCAAGTTATGTCGCGATTTCCAAACGATTGAGTCTTTGATCATCACTGAGCACTTTCGGCACCAACTTTGCACAAATTTTTCGCATTTGTGATTGGTCCCTAATAATCTCGTGCACTATTGTTTTTGGCACATTACACTGCTCTGCTATCTTCCGAACACTAAGACGACGATCAGAGTTCAGTACATTGCGAACTTTTCGCACATTTTCGTCGGTGAGTGTCGTTGATGGGTCGGTGAGTGTCATGTAAAGGAGTGGTTACTACCGAGCAAAGGTATACAAGGTGTGTTAAAAAATTAACGGGAATATTAATTTTTCAGACCATAATATTTATTTATTCTTATAAATTGATGTTTTCACCTTCAAAAGTAGTCCCCATTGGAGATTATGCACTTGTGCCAGCGCTTCTTCCAATCCCCGAAACACTTCTCAAACTCGATATTTGAGATAGCCTTTAGTTCTTTCAGCGATGCGCTTTTTATGTCATCTACGGCTGTAAAACGACGGCCCTTCAAGGTTCTCCTAATTTTTGGAAATAGGAAAAAGTCAAACGGAGCCATATCTAGCAAATATGGAGGTTGGGGCATCGTTACAGTATTGTTTTTGGCCAAATATTTACGAATAAGCAATGCGGTGTGAGCTGGTGCGTTATCATGGTGGTGCAAAAGCAATTTTGGAACGAATTTTGTTGCCCACGCCGTTTCAATATTTCGTATGTTGAGTATACGGGAAGAGAAACTTAAATGCGTACAATGTGATGGGATTCATTCTGTAATAAAACAGGAACAACTGCGTAACGTACTTGTGAGAACAATATACCAGCACAATACACTGTTTTGAGTGGAAGAAGGAAGGATATTGCTCGATCAATACGAGGAATATTCTAAAAATAATAAGGTCATTTTCTTACGTAAAAATGTGGTTGGTTCAGACGGAAGCATGAAGCACCATCTATTGATTCTTTCGAAAACCGCTAAAGATATTTTTTTGATTCAGTAGTGGTTTGCCTGATGGTGAATGCGGATAACAATGTCCGCAAAAATCGTTCCTCCCGCCAGTTTCGAAGCCGTGACTCTATTTAGTGTGCCAAGAAGATCATCAGCTGCTCGAATACATCGGACGTTGTGCAAAGTTGATGGACCTTCGATAATGGGCGGAGGAAAAGTTAGACAGTGGTGTGGAGACTTCAAAAGTGGCCGCAACAACGTGTGTGATGAAGAGCGGAAGTTTCAGGCCCAGTGTACTTACCAAAGAAATCTTTCAACAAGTGGACCAAGAACTACGATCTGATTGACGATTGATATTCCGGCTGATTAACCTCCTCTTTGTTGAATTCTTTAATATTTACGCAATTGTTACGGAAAAGTTTGGATATCACAAATATCGTGCGAAGTGGGGACCGAAAATGCTTACTTCAATTTTGGTTGGGAACTTTTATCCTACAATTCCGACCTTGTATGTAGGAGCTATTTCCTCTTGTTGCATATGAAACGGCGTTTTTGAATGGTTTGAAGACAACGAGGAATTCAAGATTGCCGTTATCAATTGTTCATTTCCCCAATGACGGTTTTCCAGTGGGACAAATTAACTTCCAACAGAATCGTTATCGGTGGCCATCATCGACGCAATGAAACATCCAAACATCTACTTTTGTAGAAGTTTATGTTGTTAGGCCATTGAAAGTTCCACTTTCCAGGGCTAAGCATGTAGTTCGCCAGAAAAAAATGACTGTTTAACATCACTAACATCATTTTCATATGTTTCTATTTCTTGTTTTCTTCCATTTTGTTTGTAAAACATGTTGATGCCTTTTATGAACCTGCATAATTTGTAGCTAGGCTGTACATATTATATCTGAGAAAGCAATTACACGAGTTGTTGCAAATTTTCGCCAATAGTAAAAGTATATTTTACTCCACAAAGATGTTTTAAAGCAAGTGGCCCATTAGCTCAGTTGGTTAGAGCGTCGTGCTAATAACGCGAAGGTCGTGGGTTCGATCCCCCCATGGGCCAAACTTTTTTGGCCTACGGTATTGCGGGCATTGTGCTCGTGGGAAATTCTAGAGTTGAATTATTTTTTCGTTCATCGAAAATATGTGAATATGTACCACCTCTGTCCTACACTTCGAAAACATACGGAGAGGTCTGTTCCTTTCCCTCGTGTACGAGATGAAATGTTCAGTGACATAAGATCTACGTTTACCCGAGTCGTTCGCAATCAATCGATATCGACGTCAATATCGCCCTTGATATCAATATCTCCCTCGACAGCACTGTCAACGTTAACATAAATATGCCAACGACAAGCGCGATGTATCGAGAACACATTAAGTCAGTGTCGACAAGTCGAAATCAAAGCTAATATCGGTACGGACCTGAAATATCGTAACGTTGCAGGGCTGCACTTGTCTTGATAATCTCCATCTTTTGAAATTAAGCACTATTTCGATTCATCGATGGAATCAGTATGACAATTAATATTCAATAGTTAATTAAATAGCTATTTTGAATTTTTTTGCTCTTTCTGTCATGTTTTCAATGATCAATTCGTTCTCTCCGTTAAGGAGACAGCAGTAATAAAATACATCAATCAACCGTTTTTCTTTTACAGTTAATTAATCATTTGGAGTTTTGTTGCTCGTTACATGTTTATGATAATATTGCTATTATCAATTTTGTTTCGGGTTTTTTTGGAATGATTTATGAAAATAATGTTTATAGCACGGGGATAGGAATTGCCTCCCCTTCCCTATTGCATGAATTACGTAAAGCTGTTAGTATTCGGAGGTCTACCCTCATAAACTAAACCTACCTTTATGTTGAATTTTAATTTGCTAGTCAACAGTTTTAAGGTAGGTTTTTGGATGGTTATATTGTACACTCCTAAATTTCCTTGCCTCTCTTAAAAAAAGCTCCACCATACAGACAACCCTACATTTTACTTCCTCTCTCCCTTCTTTTTGTCCAGCATACCTATCCTATTCAATGCCCATTCTCGCCCACTCCATCATAATCCTCAGCATCTCATTTTCAATCAAAATGCTTTACATCCATCTTTTCTGCCTACTTTGGATTTCTTCCAGTAAAATTTTCCCATCCTAACCATTTCTTGTACTTATTTGTTTGATTTCCTTTACCTCCATTTCACCATTTCCATCCCAGCTATCGCTGGGGTGTGTGGCAAGGGGTGATGCAACTTCAAAAATTAAGTATTTCTTAATTTTTATTTACAAATAGCATATATAGTATTGCAAATAAGGCAGAATATGTTTAATTGCACGTACATGCACTCCATATATTATGGTAATTAGGTGTTTAGACTAAATAAACGTGGCTAGAAGGCGCAAGATAATGAACAATGAAATAATGTAGGGGAAACAAAATCGAAGTTCTCATGATCCGTAGATGATGAGAGTCGTGAATGTTTCGCCAAAAACCTACATTTATTTAGGTAGAATACCTTGAGCGAATTGCTCTTGATTTAATTTCAGATCCAAATGTTTTTTTGTTAAAGCTAAAGCTTAGGTCATATCGGGATTTTATGAAAGCGGTTTTCAAACTATCGACTATCCTTGAGCCTCGATCGCATTGAAGTTATTGATGAGATTTATGGAATATTTCAATAAAATGGTTGAAATTACCTTCTGAATGCATCTTCTTAGCATATCCTCTTTATTTAGAGCCTTGAGATTCCTTCGTTGTCTTGTGGTGGATAAATTCTAATATTCAGGTGAATTTGAAGACAGTTTTAACTAACGAAAACAAAACGTCGGAATTGAGTTATTTTTATGCAACATCCAAGGAAGAGCTACTTAGTATTGGCATCATGGAAAGTCCTTAAAGTATCCAAAAAATTTAGAAAGGATGGTAATGAAATAAAGCCTCAAATTTTATTAAAAGTATCCTGCGTTGAGATCAGCCGAAATAGGGGTTGTCTAAAACGGTCTTCGAGTTCCCGAGGATAGACCTTCCCGTACGCATCCGTTTGAAGATTTCCTGAAATTAAGTTTATCGAGATATTGGATTGAAAAATGGACGTTATATTTTGCTTCAAATAAAAGCTTTATATCCCAGAGAAGAATGTTGTTTACGTCCTCTTCTGACTTTTTCCACGTTCAAATCTATCTTTTTCTTCATCCGCATTCTATCTACGACCATCTGTCCTTCTCAGAATACCTCCTTGCTTCTCACTCGTAAAAAAATGCGTCACTTACCTACAAAAAAGGAGGTTCGTTTTCTGTAAACAGATTTCCGTCCACAATTAAAAAAAATGGGATATTGAAAACTTTTGTGCAGATTCCAAAATGTATTTCGGTAATTATATCACAAGATTGAGCGCGGGATATGTCACTGGAAAGAATATTATTTTTGTTATCATCTGGTACATAGATTGGTTTTTGTCGAAGATTAAAATGAAATATTGGTTTAAATCAAGAAGTGAGTTCATAAAATCAGATGATCAAGCTTTACTTAGCCAGCCCTTCAAGGGTTAACAAGTATTTCTGAGTGCCATAGAATGCCATAGAATATCATGGTTATAGGTAGTGGATGGGATTAAATCTAAAAAAAACAAAGGTTTCGCCGTTTTCTAGAAAGAGGGAGGCCAAACTATGCCTCAATATTGGAAGACAAAAAAATGAGCAGATACAAGTTTGTTTCGGAATTGTTGTGGACGAAAATAGTCAAAGAAAAGTAAAATCAAGTAAAGGGTACGTAAGTAGAAGGATTGAGTCAGGCAAAGAATATTTTACAAGGGGGAAGGAATTGATGGTAGGGACGTTGAATCATTTGAGAAAAGATTCTTAAAAACTTCGGAAATTTTTGGAATCGAAAGACGGTTGCCAGGTTGTGTCTAATTAGACGGAGAAATGAAATGTAGCGATGGCTTGTAAACGCTGGCCAATAATAAAATTAATAGGAGAAGTAAATATAGATACAGATCCAAGTCGAAATAAATACAATAGATTTTTCCATAAAGCTCCATCTCCAAATAAAAATGTCAGTTTTATCAATATACAATACCTAATCATATTGGATAGAATTACATGTTTTCTGTAGTCTATGTATTAATTTTCCGTCAAACCCTTTGACAAAGGCACTAGCTCCGCATGAATGTTAGATAGTTTGTGACGCATTGAATCGACATTTACGTTACGTCTTGAAGAGTGACAGTAGGTTCATGGGACTTATGCATAAAGTGGCCATTTCTGCTGGATTGAGGAGTTATGGAATGAGAAAAGATCAGACGGAAGATAAAAAGGATTTGTGGTAGGATTTCGAGTTCTTTGAAAGGGATATGGGTGGAAGAGTGCAAGACTGAAGACGAATACATTAGCAGCACGTCTAGTATTTTTTCCCTTGTTATTATCTCCGTTCATTTAACCTTTATCCAACCTTCATCTCACCCGCAATTGAAAAGGATCGTAATCTACACCAATCATCCTAATTCAACGATCATCTTTCTGCACCGTACATTAAGTGTGTTTCAGATGAACGCTTTAATTGATATTTTCTCAACCGTCCATTCACGCCCGCTGATTTACAAGATGGCTTACGCGAAGAATGCTTAAAAAACGAACGGGATGAAAAATTTCCATGAATGCACCCAAAAACGAAAATCTCCTCCCTACTCTCTACCTCACGGCGAATGGCATGCCTCTCACGTACGTGGTGCACTTCCCAGGTTTGCTTCCGCGTGCGTTCCCGCGCGTATTCCATTCCAGTGCAAAGGATCCGAGCGATATAGGTCGAGTGATGCTCTGAAACACACCCCCACACACACACGGGTTGAGTTGGGGAATGAGGGAGGACATTACTCCGTCCCAAATGGCTTAAAGCTGGGCACCAACTAGTATTAAGATTCCGCGAGGGTTGGTGCGGAGAGAAAATAATAAAAAAAGGTTTGGGGGGAAAATACAGAGTATCATCTCCTACCGAGTGGTCTGCCGACCTCCCAATCTCTCGAATCCTTGGAGGGCGATGCGAGTGCGAAGGTATTTCCGCTCCGAAACTCCCGCTCTGGGTCTCCGGTCACGGTTGGCGCCGAGGGCGATTACGACCCTCCGGCCACTTCCACACCCACCCCGGTCGCTCTCCTGACCTGACTACCGGTGAGCACAAGTCCTTTAGGATCTTCCTGCACATGCTCAGGCTCTAAAGCCAATTTTTACCTCCGAAGGCCATAAACGTAGTGGCTGACTCACGGACGGTTCTTGCAGTGCGTTCGGGTGTTTGCGCTGCGGGTCGAGTCGAGGGCATATTACGTGCCTAGATTCATCTAATTTTTTCTATCGTTCCCCAGATTGATCGCTATACTGAACGCTTTTATAGGGAGATAAGAGATAAATTAACATACAGAAATGACTGAGTACATTCATTTACATTCCTGAGATGAGATTTATTCTCACGCGAATGTTATTCGCGCGACTTTTCTATTGATTAGATCGCTTGTCAAATCCGAAAATATATCTACAACTACATTAATACCTCACTATCAAACAAAAAGGTGTTTGGCAGAGGGCGCAAGCTCCAGTTGGGAAGAATAAGGGTTAAGGAAAGGGAGTTTAAGGGTTAGGAATATGAAAGAAAACATCCTCTCAAAATCCCCAAATTTGCCGGTTCTTTAAATAAACATTATGAATCCTCAATAAATAATTTTGAAACACAACGCGCTGTGGAAGGTGAGTGTGACATTTGTCGGGACAAATGTTGTGGTTATTAGAATCAATTTGAAGCATTTAACAGCATCGTAATACGTTAGCTTCTCACTGAAGATAATTATGGTTTGTCCTTTGCATTCATCTAGAACAGTTGTAGGGTTCCATGTAAATGTAGAGTGTAAAATGAAAAATGTGGTTTCACACGAAATTAATTCACGCGTCCAAATTCGTTATTACCAGTGGGTTTGATTTGCAAAGAAGTAATTTAATTTATTACGGACTTTTCATCTGTTACGGGCAAGTAATCTCTCCACACCTATTCAACCTACTTTTTCTGCTTGCGAATACCACCGAGCAACTTCTTTCCTTTCTCCACCATGCTTACTATATCTTCGATAGTCTATATTTTCGTCCAACTTAATTTTTGATCTCCTTCCCAATATCTGAGAACTCGTAAATATACTCTCATTCACTTCCCTCGAAGATCAATTAATGGATATATACATGTATATAAATAAATAAATATTCAATTTTTATCTAAAATATTTAAATATCCAATGCATCAGAGTTCATAGATTATTGAGAAATTGATGCACAATAGAAAAACATATGAATATTCATCCAACCATTTCAGAGAGTAAACATCATTCGCCTTGACCGGGATTCGAATCCGGATCCCTCGATATCCGGCCGAGTGCTTTAACCAATTAAGCTACCGAGACGTCCTCTTACACTCTGAAATTTTGGAGGCTTTAAAGGAACAAGATGTTATGACGAAATACTGTACATACAATGTCACAGGCATTCGTAGTCGTGCTTTACTCTCTGAAATGATTGCATTATAATGCGCACATAGCGGGTGACTCCGTTAAAGTTACTGCTACAGTTTCTTGAAATATGAATATTCAATTCAAAATAAAAAAATGTTATAAAAGAAAAAAACAGGTTCTTTTATTATGCCATATTACGTACTTCAAAATTGTACTTTTCAGTGCAGTTCTCACAAATGTACCGCAATTCTTCATGCTTAATATCTTACACTTTCATTATGTGTAGTGAAGAAATATCTATAAAAAATTTCACATTTGTTTTTGAAGATCGTCTTTTTTTTGACTTACAATCTGTTCCAGTCTGTCACAGTACAACAATTTTCAAGTCAGCACAGATCCTTTAATTGCTCATTTTCTGTCATGTCTTACGTAATATATGTCCGCAGCTCTATTAGTATGCTCGTACACGTTATTATTTTTAGACTGAAATTCAATAAAATTAACAAAACACCTTAGTATAGAAAATGCCACTCCAGAAACACGACATTTGTTTATTTTGAATTATATATTTGTTGACTTTTTTACCATGGATACATACGCCTGGGGATATTTATAAACAAGTAAAAAAAAAGGTTTTATCAAGGAAGAAAGGTCTGTAATTCCATAAATTAAATAAAGTAACCTTATTTTCATGAAGTTTTTATAAGGTCAATTTTACATCCCTTGATAATGTAAATATGTACGAATAGAAAATGCTATTTCTGAAACTCGCCATTTTGTTTTACCGGAACTGCGGTGAGTCAGTGTTACTTGATGGCTTTTGAAATTATGGCACATAGAAAAATGTTCAGATGTAGCAAATTTTTATTTCAAAATATGCACAATGAATATCAGTTTACATCTCATTTGTTCCTTTTTACAGAAATTAATAATTTTTGAAAGATAATACCCTCCTGCATCAAAGGTTTACGAAAAAAATCGCTGCATTCGCGACGATTCTCCGAATGATATGCTTTAGGTGTATTATTTATTTATACTTGTCACATCACCAAAAATATTTCTCTTAAAGTGCACACTTTTTTTTAATGCCAACATATGTTTTTATCATATTTCGCAATGGTTCTTTTGAAATGTTTTCAAATCATCAGGCCCAACTCTTTTGCGGTTAAATTTTACGAAATTTCTTGGAAGATGATTGTTTAAAAAAAAGATGCGGTTCTTTATGGTTCTGACATGCTACCATCAGCTCTCATGGAGAGCTGTCGTTTGCGTTGCAAATATTTGGAAGCACTACATTTACGGACGAAAAGAATGGAGAGGGAATGTATGTGTGGATTGGGGAAGGGCTAATTGAAGTCCACGGTGACATGTAAAATTTAATGTAAACGGAGGCTAAGAAATGTAGAAGTGGATAGCCGGTGCGTCCAGCCAAAAGCTAATCGGTAACGTAGCATGATAATGACATAGTCCTAATCTATGCATTGAAACTAAATTTTTATAGTTTGTGATTACCCGACGCTGCAGGAAAATGGGAGGTTTGGTGAAAAAAAGATGGCCCATGGGGGGATCGAACCCGCGACCTTCGCGTTATTAGCACGACGCTCTAACCAACTGAGCTAATGGGCCAGTTGTCAACATGCGCCGCTATCTGGTAAGATAAAAGGAAGAACTGTTTAAATCTAGATGTGAAATTATCGTCACGTTATTGCCTAGAGAAGTGAACTTCCGTTCGCCATTAGAAAATATTAACTATCGTCAAATAAAAAATACCATTCTATGTATAACTAAATACCATTGATGAAAATTTTCAAATTTCCACACAGCAGCCTTCTTCACTAACCTTTAGTTGCATAGGTTGGACCATGAGGGAATCGAACCGGGGACCTTCTCGTAATTAGCGCGCAATTGAATGTATTAGCAATTGGTCTAGTGGATCAGTTATGTTTCTCACTACTTGCTGAGAATAAAAAGAAGCACTTTAAAAATCCCTAGGTCGATTCTCTACTGCGCTGCGATTAATTATAGCAGTGGCTGCCTGGAGTCGTGCAGTGCCTTTTGTGCTGGAAATTTCATCGGCGCTGTTTGCAGGTACCAAATGCTTAAAGGAAAGCACTGAAACTTTATTTTACTCATACTAACCAGGGTGCATAAATGCGATTATATGCCTATTTCAGATGTGGAAATCGTTACAATATATTTATGATGAATATGATCTAGTTTCTCTCCTATTCAAGCAATCCATCCTGAATTTTGTTGGTGGATTTTTTTGTGTTGTCCTTAACTGTCCAGAAGTATTCACTCTTAAGGCAGTGGCTCATCTGAAGCAATAGCTTTGTTACATGTGTGTAGAAAAATGAATAAAAGGTAATCACCAGGTTTCTCTAACAGTGAGGATGGAATAGGTCACGCATGTTGCCAATACAGTGATTGCTGGATTGTATTGTAGCAGTTTGCTGTCATGTTCCTCCCTTTCGCTCCTGATTGCCCGAAGGTTAGACCAAAACCAGTGACCTAGGGCAGTGAGGGTCTTTTCTTGAATTTCGTCCTCCCCTCCTTTCTCTTCCTCAACGTCCCTTGTGTGATTATCGTTGGAAGGGCACTGGATATGTCTTCCGATAAACTCCAGAGAACATTTCGATGTCATTCCTCTTTCGTAAAGATGGCTGGGTAGATTCAGACACTCATTGTCCGGCTGAGGAGGCACGCTAATAGATTAAAAAAAAATGAATCGAAATGTGTAACCGTCATTTTTTTCTAATTTTGTGAGGTTCAGGTACGTTTCAAGTTTTTGGATGCTGTGACTCACCTATTACATAGAAGATTATTTGAATTTCCTTCATTATTGGAATGTTGTTGGTCAACTTTTTCATATTTCAGTGGTCGTATCTTCTGTACGTTAGCTACAGTGTACGGTTCTCTTATTTCTTCAAGTAGTCCTAATGCAAATACGCCTAAAACTAACACACACATTATATAAGAATCATTTTTTTATACATGATCAACTTCACCAACACACCAAATCAAAATTGTGTCCGTCAGAGGCTTAAGAATAAACTTATGTCCCTGAATGTCAAATGTTTTAGGCAGTGCCGCAAAGCGTATTGATTAGCAGTGGGATGTTGAAAATTTTGATAGAGAGGGTAATGCTAGGAAAGCGAGGAAGGGACTGAAAAAGGAATAGGAATGTTGGACGGAAGGAAGGAAGGGAGGGAGGAAGCGTACGGGGATGGAGAGGGGCTTGTTGTACACTAAGATGTTAGGTATGTATTATCAGGAGAGGCGAGGTATTTATATAGTACTTGTGTCCATGCAAAACCTAACTTAACCAGTGGATTACCTATAAAAATATCTAATACACTTTTAAAAACTGTGATAATACACGTTCAAATTGAAATGTTTCTGGCAACTATATTAAACTGTCTAAAAGAAACTACAATAAGTATAGAGAATAATGGGAATAATTTCACTCCATTAGTGGTGTAAACTTATACTTTCGGCTTGAAATTTTTACATAGGTATGCATTTACTTCACACGTGTCAATTACGCTTAATATCAAAAGAAAAATGTAAGATATTATGGATAAAAATGGTAATATTTCTGGTTAACTGCTCAGCCTGTAACATTCTTTGAGAATATTATTTAAATGTTTTAAGTTAAAAATCTCTGCCGTTGATTTTTACTACCCAAACAAATATATTATTTTTCCTGTTGTTAGGTGCACGTAAGTAAACAAAGCGTTTTAATAAGTTATTATACTAGCTGTTTTGTTAATGGATTTTATACTGGAATGGAATGAAAACGTTACCCTTGCAATAGTAATTTCATTAGTCGTTTGCCTATCTTGAATGTATACATGTATACACACAAGCATATATAAGGTCCCACTAAAACACTTGACGAAAATTTTTATATTTGAAAGATAGCTGTGATCTTGCCTAGATATATAGTAAGTCGTATTATAATAGGAGGACTTGAGTCAAAAAAGCTTATTCGTGATTTTCTAGCCATATGAATTTAGTCCCTATGCTTTATAATCCCGATCTTCATCTGCTAAGGCGTAATTTTTTCCTCTACATGTATTTCTGATGATGAAGTTTGTAAAACCAAAGATATCTACTTGATAATTATTCATTATATTAACAATAAAAATGTATTAATTGTGTACTCACGCAACGCGAATAGGGTGGATTTCAATATCCAAGATTCCAATTTTATCGTCGCTCGAAATAAACTCACTATCATTAATTTTGATTTACCCAAATGCGGTTGTTGCTGTTTACAGTGTTGCTAAGTGATATTGTAATTTTTATCCCTCTATATGTTATTAAATATATATTGAATACTATACCGAATCGTTCTTAGATTAACGATGACTGTTCAACATTGAGTACACATTCATGTTGTAATTGGAATAACTTACTCTTCAAATATTTAATTTAGTACGTTCTTAGCATAATGTCTAAATTAAATGCGGAAGAGTGTTCATTAATTCGGCTGAATCGGTCGTGTGTCGTGTCTGGCAGCGGGGGAGGCAAAGCTTCCGCGATTGTCATCTCACAAAATCCTTGCGAAGTAAAACCGACAACGGCTGCAAAAAAGACGCAGAAGAAGACTGAATTAGTTGGAATAGTAACTTGGAATTTAAGAACAATGATGTGAGCAGGAAAACTAGAAAATAAAAAACGAGAAAAGGAATGCGGATGTATATGGATGTTTTAGGACTGTTCGAGGTGAGAAATAGGAAGGATAGCGGGGATTACTGGAGTAAATAGATGTAAAGTAGTATACAGCGGAGGGAACGAGAGCCAGTGAAGGGTTATCGTAATATTGAATAAAAAGTTAGGAAGAAACTTAGTAAACATAGAGGAGGTGACTGATAGAAATAAAAGCTGAACCAAATAACTTGGTCATTGTCCAGGTCTACATGCAAATGAGCACTCATTGGAAGAAAGAGGTTGAGAGTGTATACGGAAAGTTTGATAAATAAACGCATGTGATCCTGGAGGGAAAAATTTTGATAGTGAAGGGCGATTAGAACGCGACGATAGGCGAGGGAAGAAATGGCGAAGAGGTGGGGGACTACAGTTTAGGTACGGGGAATGACCGCGGGGTAATAGCAATTGAATTCTGCAGGAGACAGGGGTTAGTTATCACCAACACTTTGTTTATGCACCAAAATAGTCTTAGTAATACATATATCTAGGGAAACGGAGAAGACATCAGTTAAAATATATTACGATTAGGCACAGATTTAGGAACGTAACGATTTTTTCGCAGTTTCCGGTTGTGAATACAGAGTCGGATCATAATTTAGTACTAATAATGCCAAAGGTCATATTTAGGAGAATAAAGCAGGAAAGACGGTTGAGGGAAATGAACCAGAAACATTAAAAGGGGCTAAAAGAAAGGAGGAGCATGGGGCAGTTGAGAGGATTATGAGTGAGAATGGGTAAAAGGGCAGAAAAATGGGAATATTGCCGGAAAGAGTTATCAAAAGCTGTATCCGAAACAGTATATAAGAAATTGGGAGAGTTTAAAGTCAGTTTTAGGAAGAAGGAAACAAATAAAGGAGGTAGGGAAGCGGTACGTCGAAAAATATATGGTGAAAGATGCAGTGAGAGAATATGGAAAGTGGACAAAGGAAGGATGAAATCAGTGCATTATAAAAAATGGTGATAGCACTATCAGGAATTAAAAGCAAAACATTTGTGCAAGCAATCAAAGAATAGTCAGGAAAATTATTAATTGAACCAGGGAATATTCAAGAAAGATGGAAGAATAAGTGGATTATCTATAAGGCATTTGGTCAGTAAACTTAAACGAAGGGAGAGAATGTGACGTGAATGGGGATAGTTTATGTGTATTCAGGCATACTTAATGAGGAGATAGAAAGAGCATTAAGGGAATTGAGATAGACTCCTTAAGAATAGGCAAAAACTCCGAAGAACTACTTAAGGGCCTAGGAAAATTTGAAAGGAAAAGTATTTTAGGCTTATTGATTCACACAGCATTTATAAGAGAGGTATTTGGCCGGAAGAATCATTCATTTGGGTTAGTGTTATCACTAAAATGAGAAAGGCAAAGAACTATAAGGAAAATAAGCTTGACTTCGCGCACAGCTAAAGTGGTACTTAAGATCACCAATGAGATGATTTAGAGGAATGCAAATGACTACTAAAGAGATAGTCGGTTTGGGTTCAGGAAGGGGAGATGCACGCGTTATGTAATTGTGGTGTAATTAGGTCACTAATAGAGAGAGAAATGGAATATAATTTGGATATATTTTGTGTGTCCAGTATATATTGAGAATACGTTCGTAAAAATGGAATAATGAATGAGAATTAATGAATATATTGCAGCAAATAGGAGATTGGAGGGATTTGAGACTTAACCGCTACTTGTGAATGTCTCAGACTGCTCTGGCGTGAGTGGCAGATGCAGAGTTTTGATCGTTAGTGCTAGAAAGAGGTGTAAAGGACATGGTAAGAGATCCATGGAAAAACTTAGATGCAGGTATTAAAATCCGTGGGGTATTCATAAAATAAGTTAGGTTTCTGGATGATGAAGCCAGGGGGTTACAAGAATTGCTTAGTGGATTAGAAAAAGTGTAATAGGTATTGGATGAAAACCGTTGTGAAGAAAACCAAAACTTGGAAGTTTTCAAGAAATAGGAAAGCCATGTTAAAGTGCTGGAGAAAAAACAGGAACAGGTGGATCATTTTACCTATTTTTGTCGAAGTAAAAGTGACATAAGAAAAATTCTTTTGAGCAAATATGAGTTCAAAAAGAGAATTATTGACAGGGACGTTGAATAAGGATGTTAAAAAAATAAAGACATACGAGGCAATGCGAGGCATGATGGGGGAACAGAGGGGGTTGCTGCAAGAAATCCAAAGGAAAAATGGATTAGGTGAATTTTGATTGGAGATGGGATGTTGAATACTGTGATAGAAGGATTTACATCATTATTACAATAGGCATTAAACAAGTCGGTGGGAAAAGGATGGACTTATTGGATAGATAGATAGATGAAGGACTTCATTTGGGGAAAATTGAGACGTAATGGTCCTTTCTTCTATTTAACCCATTGTCATATACATATTAAAATACATGCATATATACACATAAATACATGTAGAGAGACACAAATTTTAATATCGAAAGTAAAGGAAAAGAATATATATATATATATATATATATATATATATATATATATATATATATATATATATATATATATATATATATATATATATATATATTCAAATACGAAGTCCCGCCATACGGCGCACAAATATTTATTCAAACATATATATATATTTTTTTTTAGGTAATCTACCGGTTAAGGTAGGTTTTTGGATGGACCCAACTATCAAACAAACATTTTGTGACTCCCCACCTAGCAAACTAATCTATATCAGGTCCCTCTTCATCTCGGTGTACTTCTTTCCTCCCTTCATCTCGTCCAACATCCGTATCCTGTTCCTACCCTTACCTCGCTTGCCCAACATTCTTCCCTCTATTACCCTCTTCAGCATTCCACTACCGCTCAATACGCCCTTCATCCATTTTTCCTGCCTCCATAGGATTTCTCTCAACAAACCCCTCTCCTCCCCCACCATTTCTAGTACTTCCTCATTTGTTTTCCTTTCGGTCCATTTCACCTTTTCCATTCTTCTCCACACCCACATTTCAAAAGCCTCCAATCTACGTCTATCCTCCTGCTTCAGCGACCACGTTTCCGCGCCGTACATAGCTACGCTCCATATCAGAGTTTTTACGAGTCTTGTCTTAACATCCCTACTCAACGTCCCCGTCATCAACTCCCTCCTCCTTGAGAAAGCCTCCTTGCCTAGCGCAATTCTTCTCCTTACGTCCCTACCACTTTGACCGTGTTGGTCCAAAACACTTCCGAGATATGTAAACTGTTCTACCTGCTCTATTTTTTCCCCGCCTATTTTAATATTTAGCTTAGCCTTTTTCTTTCTGGAAAATCGCATAACCTTTGTTTTATTAATATTTATTCTCATCCCATATTTATCGCACTGAACCTCCAATTCACTCAACAATGCTTGCAACCCCTTGGCTGACTGAGCAACTAATGCTTGGTCATCAGCAAACCTAACCGATTTTAGGAATTCCCCTCCGACTTTCATTCCTACCTCCAGTTCTTCCCATGCCTCTTTAATCATTTCCTCTACATATACGTTGAACAGTACCGGTGACAATGGGCAACCCTGCCTTACACCTCTTCCTAACACTGCCCATCCGGACTCTCCGTTCCCCACTCGCACCTGAGCAGTCTGAGACATGTACAGGTTGCGGATCAGTCTCTGGCCCTCCAATCCATTCCTATTTTCTGCAATACACGCATTAATTTTTCCCAATTCACTCTATCAAACGCTTTTTCGAAATCTACAAAACAGGCAAAAACGTCCTGATTGTATTCTATATTCCTCTCGACTAGTGATCTCATTACTGCAATGGCATCACGCGTACCTCTTCCTTTCCTGAACCCAAACTGATCATCCCCTAAGTAATCATTTGCCTTACTCTCTATCCTTTTGTTGATGATCCTGAGAATAACTTTAGCTGCGTGGGATATCAAACTTATTGTTCTGTAATCCTCACATGACGAAGCCTTTGCCTTTTTTGGAATAGGAACTAACACCGATCTCACAAAATCTTCCGGCCAGATTCCTTCCTCATAGATACTACGAATCAGTCCATATATGGCCTTCTTCCCACCTTTCCCTAACCATTTCAACATTTCTACAGGAATATTGTCCAGCCCCACAGCCTTATTTGCTTTCATCTCCTTTAATGCCCTTTCTATTTCATCGTCGAGTATGCCTGGACCTAAGCTATCTTCTTCTACGTCATGTTCCTTTTCTATGTCTAACCTTGTCGGCCTAAGTTCTTTGCCATACAGTGTTTCTATATATTCCTTCCATCTCTCTTGGATTTTTCCTGGTTCAACTATTATCTTACCCCATTTATCTTTAACTGTTAGCACACATCTTGCCTTCTTACTTCCCGATAATAACTTAACCTTGCTGTATAGAGCACCAATTTCACCCTTCTTCTGTAAACTTTCCATATCCTCGCATTGCGTTTTCCACCATTCTTCTTTTGCTTTATTTGTGGCCCTTCTCAATTTATTGTTTAACTCTTTGTACTTCATTTTGCCTAACTCTGTGTTTACATTTTTCCATCTTCTTCTCTCATCCATCTTTGCAATCATCTCATCCGTTATCAAAAAAATATGACATATATATATATATATATATATATATATATATATATATATTTATTTATATATATACACACATATACATAAAAGATTAGGGATACACCAACACATACAGACATACACTGAGTAACAGACAGTGATTAGAGAGAAACATTAGGATAAGAAAAGCGTAAGCAAAGAATGAGGTTGGTGTGAAAAGCTAGGGTGAACATTGCTCACCTAGTAAAAACCCACGTGAGAAAACACCCACGAAGAGAAGGGGGGTGTGAAAAACCCGCGAAAACCCTATTCTTAGAGGAAAGATACATATAAATTGTAACAATCATTTATACAGTATACATGTTTTAAATTACTGAAGTTGAAATGATGAAACTAATTATATTGACAAAAATTACGAGTAATGAGAAAAAAGTATTATATAAAAATGATGATGAAGATTCTACTGCTTGAGATGATAAAAAAACAAAAAAGAGGAGAAACCAGTGACCTGTGTAAAGACTGAGTGAAATGAGGGAGGGTATACCGGTTAAGTTTTGTACCTGAGGAGAATGAACTTGTGAAGTGCTCTCTTAAATGCTATTGTGGATGGAGAGTTTTTTATGTCATCTGGGAGAGAGTTCCACAGACGACATGCTGTAACAAGAAATGATTTGTGTTGGAGGGAATACTATATTGGGATGGAGAGGTTGTTTGTTGAAGGGAATGAAGTAAGGACGCATATAAGAAGTGTTTCTTGTAGCGTTGGATGATAGGAAATGTATTGTTCAGTCTCTAGAGATACAAAGACTAACCTAACCGTTAGAATACCATTAAATGTTTCCAGGCCGAGTTCTTAGTTTAAGTACATCACAAAAACGTTGCAAGAGCCAGAAAATCAGTAAGGACAAACGCTAAGTGATACCTTTTTTCTGAAACGGAGGCTTTCGAGAAGGCAAGAGGACGAAAAGTACTTGGTTGAGGAGGTACTTTTGAAGTGGGCAGGAACCCCTGCGCCACGTGATAATCCGTTGATTAGGGTCGTCCTCTGTGGGATCAGATTTATAAGAAGGTTGATTCGCCGATTTCCCATGCGGACTGACCGCCGGGTTCGGTTCCCTACGGCTGCAAAATTTTTCATCGTAAGGGTAACCAATTCCGGTCCCTCAAGCGCGCCACTGCGGATAATAATTCAAGTGTGGACTACCACCTTGGGACGGGACGTTAATCTGGACCGTGCTACAGTGCCATTTATTTTAATCGCCGGTTGAAGCTGTAACACGGGTTTCTCTCTCTCTCTCTTCCTCGAAACCCACTAACCCTGAGGACCATAGGCCCCTTAGCTCCTGGTTAGGGGTTAGACACCTCGACAGCGCGTGTTGATTTGGATGTGTAGACGAGATTTCCGTTCATTAATTGATTTTTGTGATATTTTGAAATATTGCATAGCGCGCATCTACATTGAATCACGTTTTATTATTTTTCATCAGCTATAGTTTTATGCACGAAGGGTAGATGTGGGAAACAATAACATTAAAAAAACTTTTTTCGCCATGTCTTGTCTTATTTGTTTAAATAAACAACGGTTTTTAGGGAATTAAAAAAATAATTAGTTTCGCCATGTTTTTCCGGACTTGTTCATTTACCGGAAAGTGAGTCTTAGATTTTTAAACTATTTTATCGGAGGAGTTTTGGTGGAGATAACTCTATTAAGCTTAATTTTGTGGGAGTGAATAAAAATCACTCAGCATGAGGGAGTGAATAAAAATATGTGAAATCCATCGGGTTTCGAGACATTATCCATTATCAGGACCTTAAGTTGGCGTAACCTGGACACCTAATATTATGACACCTGAAGATAACACAAACAATAC
Source organism: Hetaerina titia (assembly GCA_037158775.1). Lineage (NCBI taxonomy): Eukaryota > Metazoa > Arthropoda > Insecta > Odonata > Calopterygidae > Hetaerina > Hetaerina titia. The sequence goes on along the minus strand of CM073774.1, from coordinate 71,010,786 downwards.
TCTTCATGACCTGGAGATGGTATAGGACCTAGATTTCCACGCCTTGTCGATATCAGGTCTTGCAGATGACATTAATTCGACAGCTAAGTCGTATTAATAACAATTATTAATTGATTTTTTTAACCTTAAAGTTTTTCAATTCCTGTCTGTGGGTTTTATTTATTAGGTATAAAAAAATTGATTAGTAATTCGCTTTTTCTTCCCAGCTAATTGCTCTCTTCACTCTCCGTATTTAAAACTTAACCATGTGTCTTTCTCTCTTTCCAACTTATGTTCTCCATTCTTCTACGCCACACCCACTTCTCAAAAAGTCTCGAATCTACGCTGATTCTCTTGCCTCAAAGACCTGGTGTATATATAAAGCGCTCCCCATAGTATTTAGTCTTAAATTATCTTTTTACGCATTCTTACTCTGTGTATTTGTCATAAGTTCTCTTCGTATTGAAAATTCCACTTCTGTTAAAGCAATGTTTCTCCTAATGTTCCCTTACAATGCCCCTTTTCCTCTCATAATTCTGACCAAATGCATATTAACTGTTCCATCTGGCCTAGGTAATTCCCTCTTACCTAAACGCTTAACTTAGACGTAGCTATTCTACCTCTCGTGAACATATATGTATATATATATATATATATATATATATATAAAAAGATATATATAACTTTTGGACGGCACAATAGAACACAGAATAAAACAGATAACACGTAAAAGGACACTCACACTGTAGATGATTTAAGCTTTCGGCCTACTCCGAGGCCTTCTTCAGGTCAGACAATGGAATTCAAGTTATATTCCTCTCGTGAGTACTTCCGCATCATCGATATATATGTATATATATATATATATATATATATATATATACATACACACACATATATCTCCATCCAAAACCTACCTAAACCGGTAGATTACTTAAACTAATATATATATATATATATATGTGTGTGTGTGTTCGCCTTTTATGTGTTTTCCTATCCCCTTTCCTTACACCTATTTCTGTTTGAATGAATATTTGTGCGCGGTGGTCTAGTGGGTAGAGCGTTGGACTACTGACTGGAGGGTCCCGGGTTCGATTCCCGGGCAAGGCACTTTGGGCACCTGCAGCTTCACCCAAGCTAGTTGATTATTCGGGTACCAGATCTTCCTGGGAAACCATAAACGGCACAGGGAAAGGAACTGGCCCCCCTACCCTGATGTGTGAATATTCACACGCCGTCGGGCTTGGTACACGGGTGAGCTCTACCCTCACCTACTAAACCGACCTTCGGGTTGATTACTGTGTTTATGGTTATATATATATATATATAAGTGATATATATATATATAAGTGACTTTATATATATATATATATATATATATATATATATATATATATATATATATATATATATATATATATATATATATATAAAGTCACTTTCTTGAAAATCCCACGAACGTGCACAATAACGTAAATGGATTAACTAGTCGACACAAACACAGAAACTGAAACACTAACTAAATAACGCTCTCCTCTGCCTCAGTTCTATATATATTTTTTGTATATCGAACGTGTTATTCTAATACGCCACCTTCATCGCTTACGTTATAACGCTCTTCCCTCCGTTATAATCCTCGGTATTTCATTGCAAAACAAATACTTTGTATTCACCTTTCCTGTCTCCTTTGGGTTTCTCCCAAAAACCGGCCCTACTCAAGACCATTCAAATGATTTCTGTGTTTATCCCTTGTTACATGCTCTCCCTTAATTGATTGATGAATAGGCTTGAATTTCATGTACGATGCTACCAAAAATAAACTTCTTATGCTCTTGAATCCATCATGTTAGACATCAAAAACGTTGGATATTTGACGCAAGTTTAAGATTTGAGCTCGTTAAAAAAAATCGGAAAATTCTGAAAACTGAAAAGCAGTCGCACTCATCCGGGGTACTGTGCGCAGCTGGCCTCCTCGTGCACCGAGATCCCCCGCGCAACGCATTCGAATTCCACGCACTTTAAAGGCCACGCAGTAAATCAGGGAAATTTCCACTTGCTCCCACTCACCGAAAAGCTTTAGCCGCAGAAGATTACCGGACGCCAGTAAGCAAAGTTGGTTGGGTAAGAGTTATGACTGCGCATCTCCTGCGCCTCACTCACCTCTAAACCGTTCCCTCGGAATTGCGCGGTCGACATGAAAAAAAACCCTTTAAAAATAAGGGGGAGATGTTGAAGGAAAAATATTGTGGCTTGCCCCTGCTTTTATGTGAGAATAAAAAAATACGTTGAAATAGAAAAACTCCTTATTCAATGCAAATACACACACACACACACACATATACACATATATATATATACATACACACACACACACACACACACACACACACACACACACACACACACACACACACACACACACACACACACACACACACACACACACACACACACACACACACACACACACACACACACACACACACACACACACATATATATATATATATATATATATATATATATATATATATATATATGCATATGTATGTATGTATATATATATATATATATATATGCATATGTATGTATGTATAACTTTTGGACGGCACAATATAACGAAGAATTATAACAGATAACACGTAAAAGGACACTCACACTGTAGATGATTTAAGCTTTCGGCCTACTTCTATAGTAGGCCGAAAGCTTAAATCATCTACAGTGTGAGTGTCCTTTTACGTGTTATCTGTTTTATTCTGTGTTATATTGTGCCGTCCAAAAGTTATATTGATGTGGTGAGTACTTCCGCATCATCTATATATATATATATATATATATATATATATATATATATATATATATATATATATATATATATATATATATATATATATATATATATATATATATATTTCTACATATATACATTCAAACACGAAATACCGCCATACGGCGAATAAATATTCATTCAAATTGAAATAGAGATAAGGAAATGGGAAAGGAACACACATTAAGGACGAACACAAGAGAGGTGGGGATGGCGGATGTGAGCAGATCAAAAATGGAGATATCCGGTGTTCAAGTCCCGGTCGAGGAAAATATTTTTACATTTGTGATCTGCTCACATCCGCCATCCCCACCTCTCTTGTGTTCGTCCTTTATGTGTTTTCCTTTCACATTTCTTTATTTCTATTTCAATGTGAATGAATATATACATTTATATATATATATATATATATATATATATATATATATATATATATATATATATATATATATATATATATATATATATATATATATACACTTTTTTGGAAAACCCACAAACGTGTACAATAATGTAAATTCACTAATAGTCATAAAAAACACAGAAACCAAAACACACAAAAGAGGGACTCACTGGTTCTCGAATTCGAGAACCAGTGAGTCCCTCTTTTGTGTGTTTTGGTTTCTGTGTTTTTTATGACTATTAGTGAATTTACATTATATATATATATATATATATATATATATATATATATATATATATATATATATATATATATATATATACACACAAACACTCATGCACATGAGAGAAAGAGAGAGAGAGAGATGAGGGAGAGGGCCAGATTCGTTCTCAAAGCCTACTGCCGTCTCCCCGGGTGATCATTTTCTCTTCCCCCTCCGTTCCCCTGTTGGGGTTCTCGAACTTTTCTTACCTATCGTAGAGGGAGGAAAGTTAGCCCGGGGGATGGGAGGGGTTGGTAAGAGGAGGGCGGTTTCCCCACGCGTACCCGGACCGCACGTCTTGATTAGCCCACCACCCCTCCTAACACCCCATCCCGTTCATTTGCAGGCCCCTCGCGCGCGGTCCACCCAGCCGTCCAGCATCAGACCTCCCTAACCTCCCCCCGCTATTGAATTGGGTGGTACAGTTAGCGATCCTCCCTCCTCCCCCGCAATTCTCTTCGTTCTCCCACAAACCAACCCCCCCCCCCCCTACTCCCTCTCCCAATTCTTCTTCCACAATGCCCTCCTCCCCGAACACCTACAACTACCTCCCCGAACCCCTGGCCATTAATACCGAACGCCGCATCTCCCCCCTCACTCGCTATTTTCCCGTTCACCTGAATCAAGTCTCAGTGTTACCTGATCTATATCTAGGAGAATGAAAAATCCCCATCGTCAACCAAAATATCCTTTTTCTACCTGCTTTCGTCCCTGGACCATCTTTTTCACCCCCTTCAACATATTTCTATGATAATAAAAATAGTTTTTTGCGTAAATAGCTCACCGCAGTTACATTAACTTAAGTAATATTAACTAATGAAACTAAACATTAATATTAAACTTAAAAGTACATGTATGCATCTGCTTAAAAGTATCGGCCCCGACATAAATTAATTTGGTGAAATATTAATTCAATAGTGTTTAGTTGTGACCGAGTGAATCGTTAGACTTCTGTTCACAAATATTATTATACAAACAGTTAAAGTAAATTTTGGATAAACACTCAGACTAACAACTGATACACACTTTATCCTTACCAAACAGGCTACAACCTGACATCCGAAACTACATTTAACCCTTCTTCTATTCCGCGTACTTCCTTCCTCCCTTCTTTTCGTCTAATATGACTCTCCTGTATTCCTGTCGCTTCCTTGCCTGCCTGAAGTTCTCCCTTCTGTATCACAGTTCTAAATATCCCATCGTCAATCAAAGTGCTCCGCAGCCAGCTTTGCTGTCTGCTTTGGATTTCTCCCAAAAACCCTCTCCTTCCCAACCATGTGTTATAGTTCTTCGTTTGTTTTTCATCCCGTCCATTATGCAAAGAATTAAAGAAAAAAGCTGGCGAATTTTCATATCTCATTGACACTTGTAAATGCAAAGTCAGCCAAAGTGTTACAATCATTACTTTGCGCATGTATTGTGGATTCAATTAGATAGTTGTGGGATGAAAATAGTGATAAGAAAATGAAAGTAATGATATTATCAAGAAACATGAAGGCCTTGGTAAAAATTATTATCGGAGACTTCATTTTATCTGGTAAAACAGGTCGCCCAACTTCGGAAGTGTATTGGATGAGGTTGGGCAAAACGTTGAAGACATATCAAAGAGGAAATACGTAAAAAGGTGTGAATCAATTACCGGCACTGTTAGTGAAGATAAAAAGAAAATACTAATAAAAGTTTTGTATGGAGCGTATTTTTGCATAGTTTAGAACATTGGCCGTCGACTTCGGAGGATGGGTGTAGACTGGAGGCATTTGAGAATGTAATTAAATGACGGATGGCAATAAATAATTGGATGGGCATCAATATGTTCAAATGCGAATTCATTGCTTTTTATTACGAGGTAAATTAAAGCAACAGGTACACCCTACGGTTTCAGGCTCTTCTTCGTGGATGTACTTAATATCTATATTTAAAGATTTGCGGCATCATAAGGACCTATACATGGTTATATCGCAAGTCGATGAAACGCGTGTTATCTTAAAATAAGTTCTGTGGAAAAGTATAAAAACTTTTTATGAGGTAAACAACATGAACTGCACAATTCTCTAGTAATATAATAAATAGTGATATTTTGCCAATATTAATGTGTTTATTTGCCCATTGATTCAAGGAGGAGACCGAATGTGGAAAATATAGCTTAGAAACCTTTCCAAAAATGTACATTGGGTGATAAGAAACCTCAAAGATAGGAGTATAATAACCCCAAAGCATATAAGGCGCTGATAAGAGCAATTTTGAGCACTCTTCACCAGCAAGGGACCAAAATGAAGGAGGGCATTTGACAAAACTGTAGGAGGTGCAAGGAAAGACAATAGGATATGTGTTTCGGAAGGCATAGAAGGACGAAGAGTGTGACGGAAATGTTAAAATATACTGGGCTCGGAAGATTTGCAAATTAGGAGAAAAATAACCAGACCCCGTGGATTGTTCGACATTGTTAAAGGGAAAAATATTGGGGAAAACTCCGGAAGGACGTTGGAAAACTAGACTCTATATGACGGAACACCAACCAACACATTATGGAATTTCGGGTATAACGGAATATTATTAAAAAAAACTTAGTGTATCAACAAAACAATCCTACTTGGAACGGTCTACCTGAAGGACTATTCGAATCCTTCCCAAGCGATGTAAATATTTTTTAAGAAAAGGTGCGAACATTTCCTGAGATAATTGCATCAATGAATGAAATTGTATGCAGAAATATAAATAGAATGTATTTCACCGCCTGACACATAGCCAGCTTGTAAAAATTTACTGTAATAATCTTCATTTACGGCCCAAGAATGGAAAAATATTAAGCTGACGGGAAGACAAACAAACGATGATGTTCTAGGCAAGACGTGGGAGGAGAAAGGACTGTTGAAATAAATTCAAAAGAGGCAAAACAAATGAATGAAGGACATAATAAGAGGCGCTGAGATGCTGAAGACGACAATACAGGGGAGAATGATGGGAAAGTGAGGCACAGGGAGGAAAAGAAAATGCATGTTTGCTGAAATTAAGGGAAGTAGAAATTACGCGGAGCTTAATAATGAGTTACTGAATAATGTAGGGCATAATATTGGGTCTAAGAATATTTTAATTGGTATTTTGGGCTTGCGAGTGCCATAGTAGTTTACCAAGGTTTACCCTATCCCTACCCTAAGCCGGTAGATTGATACGAGGTTACCTGTACTAATCTACTCTCTTGGTGTACTCAAAGTTTTCTTTGGCCACGAGCCTCCTTGACATTTTCTTCTTCTTGCCCACCTCAATATCTCATTTGGATGGTTAGTTGCATTCTTGAGAATCGACGAGGGTGGCCGCTTAGGGACGACCCCTGGAGTGATGGGGAATTTTATTTTCAAAGTTTCTCTCCAAGACCCCTTTTTCTTTAATACGCTTCATACCCGTTCCCCTATCGCGAGGAACTAACGGACAAATCCAATTTAAAAATTGAAAACTTGAACGAACGCGCATGTTGATCGAATTTAAAACATAATCTTAGTTTTCACACTAATTTTCGTTTTAAAATTAAGTAAATTAGATTGAGAAGTTAGTTTAATTAATGACATATTTGCGAAAATTAAATGTTCTCTCTTGTCACATCGTAATTTTAATCAGGAGTTTTTATTAAGTATAGCCTGAGGAACTCTCTCGTATTCCTGTAGTTTGAATATGGAAGGGAGGAATGACTAACTAAATATTTTCTACTCTCGGCAAAATTCTGATGAGTTAACCCATTTTGGAGCGAAGGGCACATATCCAAAAAGATGAGCACCGCTGTTTATCCCTGAAAAATCAATCTTTAAACACTTCAAAGAAGTGAACTCGGCAAGGTCTTTTTACTCGTGACAAAAGTTTAAGAAGAAAATTTACCCTTAATTAGAAATACCCAAGATATTTTTTTAAATCATCCTCCTTACACGCAATACTTTGTTGGAAACGTATGATGACGGTTTGTTATTAGATTAACGGTTGTAACTTGCATAAACTCATTTGAAGCTGAATTTTATGATGAAAGATGAATTAACTCGACTTTATGTATCGTTTAATAAAGGAAATATGTATCCCACAAAGTGATCCCTTCTTCCTTTGATGACGCTCTTGTCATTCAACAATGATAATGTGCTAAGAAAAAGAAAAACCACAATAAAATTTCAATTTAATCATCCTTTACCTGTTCATATAGGTGTATCCGCACATTAATTAATTTTTTGATGGAATTAAATGTACTCCAGATGAAAACTCTGAAGTTGCAGGAAAACTTCATTTTAAGAGTACGCATTCAATAGACAAGTTCTCATTACTCTTGAAAAATAGTCCACAGAATGATTAGGGCACCTTTTGTTGTCATGGATTTTGGAGCAAACGCTCTTGTTCTATTTTCATCGTGTCTAGTAGAAGAGAAAGAGTCAATTATATTCCTGTAACTCATCTATTATCAATCATTTATACAGAACGAGGAATTCGGTAAATATTGATCGTCATAAATATTGATACTGGTATCTCGTACTCATTTTCCAAATTTTGATGGTTCCCAAAGTAATCCTCATTAGATGCAATACGTCTTGTGATCACCATTCCTTCAGTCTTCGTAAACATGCTATCAAATATTTTTTAAATGGGTTTATCAAAACCGTCTCAGCAGAATTTACCACTTCTGTCAATTATAAGAATTCCGGAATTAGATCGAGTTCAGTGGAGGGGGGCTAGATTTGTCAATCATTGTTATGACCAACGCAGCAGAGTATCTACTTTGCTAGACAATTTAGGTTGGGATTCTCTTACGCAGCGCCGTTTACAATATAGATTAAACTTATTACAAACATTTAAATATGGACCCTTTTCCAATGACATCAAGAGTATATTACGAACCCCAAAGTATTACGGTCGGAGGGATAACGAGCACAAGATTAGAGAGATAGACTGTAAGACTGACAGGTTTTAAAATGTCATTTTTTCCTAGAACGGTAAGAGACCAAAATGCTTGTAGTCGAAATCCCCCAGGAGTCAGTTCATTACAATAAGTTTTAACGTACAGGTTAGGGACTGCGCGTGGAGAAATATATATATATATTTTTCTTACAGATTCCTCCCACCTTCCCCCACCTATTTGAATAAACCCCAACCCCCTCATCCCTTACCCTTTCCTCCTGGTGCTACACCCCCTACCACACACATTTTTTGGTGGCTCGCAGGGTATTTATGTAGATGTAAGAACGCTTTTCACTAAGGTCTTTCGTCACATTTGGCGACAGGGGAAAGTGAAATGTGGCTAGAGCCAGTAACACTAGCTGGATACGGCAGGGCAATATCGCGGTGACTCAGCCAGCCTGTTATTATGGGCTTTGACCGTCGATATTGCGTTGGGGAATTTTCAGTAATTCTTTATCCTATCCACAATTTACTTGCACTCGTATGTTCCGGTAAGACATGGTGATGCATCATAGATATGGAAAAATGATATTGCCCTGACTTTCGTAGCACTTTGAGTATTTTTTGGTGCTGCCGATGTCAGAAATTTCCGCACAGAACTCTTCGTTGTTTTCTTTCAGGATCAAATCGATGCGGACAAGTTTCATCTTCTGTGATAACCTTCGAAAGAAACCAATGTCTTTCCTGTAATATCGACTTGAGTTGTGAACAAACCTTTTAACGTCGTCTTTTTCGCAGTCGTAGAACCCACCGCAATCAGACACGTCTCATGTGAAATTTTTCTCTCGTCAACGTGTGAATGGAGACACAATGAAATTTTCAATACTCCGATGGTGTTTTTCGACGATCTTTTCTCTCAGTGACATTGTCGACTTTAATGTTTATTTCCGTAAGAGTGATGACTGGAGCTCTGGATCGACCTTCCTTTGAAATTGATTATCTCTTCTCTCTGTGAACAACTGGGAACATAAAAAGAGACGTTTCAGACGTGATATGGTGGAATATTATGATTAATTACAATTGGAAATTTTCCACAAAATAAAATTTTTAATATGACCGGTTTTGATGTAACTACATCATCTTCTGGAGACTACGTCATCACCAGAAGATGATGTACAGGTAGTTACATCGAAACCGATCGTATTAAAAAATTTATTATGTGGAAAATTGCCAATTTTAATTAATAAAATAAAAGTGTAACCATATTCTTTGTGTGTTCAAGGAAAAAAGCGTCTTGTAGCATTACATGTCGATTTTGTTTCATGAAAGCCTGATTTAAATACAGTTTCTCTTGTTACTTCATTGTCAATCTTAAACATGCTGTACGAACGCCATTGCCTGATTTTGGCCGTTTAAAAATTTAAGGCAATAATATAATGAGGTAATTCCAACAAAGATATTCCGTACATTTAACCATCCAATGGAAACATTAGTGGCTCACCAACAAATTTTGGGATTCAGAGGTAATATTCAGAGAAAAATGATGACGTTGCGATTCGCATTTCCCTATTAAGGCGTATCAAGCACTTCGATGCACCGCATATCTTTACGTTCCGTGCGTTGAGGTGATTTCATGCATGATCGAATCGGCATCGTGACGGGTGTGATTATGCACAGCTGGCTGGCTTGATCTGCTCATCCCTTCAAAATTGATGTGAAGCCACTGCTCTGGCGCCAAATGACGGTCCTTTGTAGGTGACTTCGAAAAGGAAAACTATGTTCCTTAAGCATCGGCTCAATAAGCTCAGGCGAACCTGTTCCTTGCTTAAGGAAAATTACCGTGACGCGTTTATTAGAGTAAATTACTATTCACACCGTCTTCTAATTTTAAGAGAAAACGTGATAACACGGCATGCACTTAAGTGTTGAGGTGACCCAATGTTTTTCGAGACTAGATACGAAGAAGTGGTTGAGCTTAAAAATACGCGATAACTCGTTGTAAATACAAGACATAGATGGCTGCCAAACAACATTAAACTAGGGAATAGGTTATATCTTGAGGTAGAATGAGGTGTTTTCAACTTTCAACGCCTTTCAATATTTTTCTCGTGATTAAGAACAGTTAAAAGGATGCATTTAAACTGAAAAAATGCCAGATGGTGGTATAACCCATCAGTCGATAAGTCCTGCGACTTTTTGAACGGGATATTTTTTTGGGATGCGCAAGGTATAATTTACATCGACTACCTCAAGGCAAAATCTATCAATATTACGTTGAGTTGTTGGTGCTTTTAAAGGACGAAATCGCAAAAAAACGATCGCACATATCGGAAAAGCCTCAGAAAACCGCAGAAAAAAATCATCTTTCATCAAGAAAATGCACCACAGTTCCACAAGTCAAATAAACAATGGTCAAATTGAACGATTTGGGCTTCAATCTGCTTCCCCACTCACCATACTCTCCAGATCTAGCCCCCAGCGACTACTGGCTGTTTGCTGATCTCAAAAAGATGCTTCAGGGAAAAATATTTGGCTCGAATGAGGAAGTCATCGCTGCAACTGAAGCATCGCTTATTTTGACGACAAGGACGGCAAAGCATAGTATCGAACGGTTAGAAAAGCGTTAGAATAATTGTATAGCTCTTGAAGGTGATTATGTTGATGAATGAAAATGAATTTTGCGAAACAAATGTTGTTTCCTTAGGTAGCCCAGGGACTTATTGAACGATGCCCGGGACTTCTGGGTTATTAAAGAGCACAGGGTTCGTATAGCTGCTCCTTAGGTGACAAACGTTTACAAAACTTAAAATGGAGTCATTTACAGCACATAGCTGCAACCGCATAGGGGCGACATGTCATCATGCCCAAGAAGCCTTGCCCGCGGACAGCGGGTTGGTTTTTCTAGTGGGGAAACCGTAGCCTAGTGAAATCAATTTTAGATATTTCGCGGATAGATCTGAAGAATTCTAAACACAGGGTTGTCCCATCCCTGACCAAACAAAAATAGGGCGTATGCAAGCTCGAATTAGAAAGTTTTTTTGCAAGTTGCTCTGCATTAAAATGATGTAATTCAAGTATAATTTAAAAGAAATGATCCCCTAATTCAAATTCAAATTAATTGGTAAGAATTATGGATATAAAACATGAATAAATTAATTAGATGGACACTCTCCAAATGTAATAATAAGTATATTTATTAAGTATACGTTTGTCAGTGAAGAAGTAATTGATTTTTCTACATTACTAATATTATTTATTTATGTTCACATACATGGGAATCTTATTACTCTACGAGTTCTAATGAGATTTTTTTTCCTTTTTAAAGTACAATTAGTTTATTTTTGTGGCTGTATTAGTGGAATTTTTTTCCATTTTTGTTTGAATGTGTTATTTGATCATATTGATTTGATGTAGTTGATGAAATTATCCTTTGTGCTCTCTGTGAGAAACATTACGATAGGCAGAGTTATTAAGTAATTTTGCTTCCAAAGCTCTTTTCAATTCTATGACCAGAGAGGGGTATTTTGATGTTAATTCCTTCTCTTTGTGTTAGATTCGTATTAATTGATCGCGTCTAGTTTTTATTATTAATCTACCGTTTAAGGTGGATTTAAGATGGACACCGACCGCTTCATTCCTCGGCCTTGGCTAACAAAAAAATTTTCTGATACCTCAAACAACATCTTTATGTTTTAGTATTTAACAACTATCCTTCTTCAATTCCGCAAACTTTCTTTCCCCCTTCATACTGTCTAACATGTCTTTCCTGTTCCTTTTCTTTCCTCACTTGCCTAACCTTATCCCCTCTATATCATGATCGTCAACTTTCCATCCCCAATCTGGAAGCATTGCACCCATCTTTCTGGCCTCCTTTGGATTTCTCCCAGCAATCTTCTCTTCTCCCCTCTCACCATAATTCGTACTTCCTATTTAGTTTTCCTTTCCGTCCATTTCACCTTTTACATCCTTCTCCACACCCACATTTCAACAGCCTCCAATCTACGTCTATCATCTTGCTTCAGCCACCAACTTTTCCGTGTCGAACAAAACCACGCTACATTTCAAAGTTTTCGCAAGTCAGTTCTTAACATGCTTGCCTAATTTCCACGCCATCAATTAGTTCCTTCTCGTGAAAACTTATTTGCCTAACGCAATTTTTCTTCTTGTATCCTTACTACTTTGACTATCCTGGTTCAAAACACTTCAAAATCAGATATTTTTTCCACCTGCCCTAGTTTATGCTCTCCTATTTTAAAGTTAAACTTTATTTTCCTCATTCCCGAAAACCTCGTTAGCTTTGTTTCATAATTGACTTTATTCTCATCTCTCACAAATTTGACTTTCCAATGCATTGAGTAGAGTTTGCAACTCCTTGGCTGAATGGAAAACTAAAGCTTGTTAATCCGCAAACCTAGATGATTTAATGAATTCCCCACCGACTTCTATTCCTCCCTCCAGTTCTTTACATGGACCTTTTGCCAATTCCTCCATGTATTAATTGAAAATCTTAGGTAATAATGGACACCTCTATTTTACTCCTCTTCCTAACACTGCTCAACCGGACTTTCCATCCGCCAGTCGCCCTTAAACAGTCTGAGACATGAAAAAGTTGCTCATAGGCCACCTATCCCGCAAATCTTTATCTCGAAGATGTATTCCATGTCACAGAAAGACCAGATACTTCGGCTCCCCTATAGAGTGCTTAATTCGCTTTTTACGTCAAGATCACACTTCCGATTCCATTCTGAAATCCCATGCAATGTTGTCTGAAAACACGCGTATTTTGTTCTTTTATTTGTTTCTGTCACCATAAAGGCTTTACTAAAAGGTCCGTCCTAAAAGTAGTAGAAATTAGTCGATTACAAAAAAATTGTCAGAATAAAAAGGGCCAATCCAGCCTCCGAATCGACCTCACGGTTGTGTAAATTCTCCAATATGAGCAAACCCGGTGTCCATCTTTCGGGGAGCTTTATTTCATAGCCAATTTTTCGTGAAAAATTGAACAACTGTACCATTTGATTAGCATGTAGTGACAACTAATCCGGAAACTGTGAATATTCTAACACCCAATACCATACCGCAGATTTTGTCAATCATTACGGAGGAAGTCACTTCCACTGAACGTCCTGAAGGATGTCCATCATTTGTGGGTGTACGGCCCAGTTTAAACTCATTTATCCGATTGTAAACAGTTGCAAACACAGGGGACGTACCACGAACTTCATCCAATTCGGCTTTGATCTCTTTCGGTGTCTTTTAAATGCAAGTTGTGTCCCAAAAGTAGTAGGACCAAGTCGATCAAAAATCATTTATTGCCAGAGTCGACACATTCACTGAACTGACTTCGAAGCAGCACCATTAAGCGTGCATACACCGCTACCAGCGGGTTTTCCACATCTCGTATGCCTTCTGGAAGGCGGCGTCTGGAATGCTGCTAAGCTCTCTCGTCACGGTCTGTTGTAACGCTTGCACCGAGCCGTCTTGACTTCTATTCAACACGGATTTAAGGAGGAGGTAGAGGAAGAAGTTTGGTGAGGCAACGTCTGGGGCTGTAGGTTGGCTGAGGTATGTTCGAAAAGCTCTTGGCAGATCCGCGTGTGAGTTTCCTTTTGTTGGTCCTAGAACACTCCTAGGCACCAACTTTGCACACATCTATCTCATGCCCATGTTTTCGGTCACAAGTCGATGCGCGCTCATGGCTCATTGTCATAATGAACTATTAACGTGTTTCTTGATGGTGACAATTGAGATAAGTATTTGATTGCTAAGAACTTGAATAATTGATTTAATTCACGAAGGTAGTTCACAAAGTCACAGGTAATGCAGTCTCCTACCTTACTACCTACGAAATATTTGGTAGTTGTCGCAGTGAGAATGTATGGCAAGTTGTAATGCTTTTGTTCATGATATGTATAATGGCCTTGAGAATGAATAATATTGCACTGGGTGCGGATTATCTTGACCCAAAAGAGTTCTCGGCCAAGTGTCTCATAGCATGCTACTTGTTTTAAGCCTATATATAGAGTTAAGAACATCCTAGTCGGGAGTTTTTGAATTGCCGAGTGCAAAGAGTACGATTGGTAATGGTGTTAGCTCTAATGCAGTAAAAGTCACTTCAGATGTTCCCCAGAGAAGTGTCATCGGGCCTCTTTTATTCCTTTTTCTGGGTTGTCGACATCAGGCCTTTGGCTATTGGTAAACTTTAATCATTTTCCGACAAAACAATGGATTAAAGAGATATCTGGAGTCCTGCGGATAAAGGGAAATTATCAGATAAGCTTAATGGAATACAACGTTGGTGCAACGCGTAGAAAGTAGAATCAAACTTTCAAAAATAGAAGCAGAAAAAGTTGATGGAATGCATTTTGATTGGTGATGCGATGTTGAAGACTTTGATAGAGGGGATAACGTTTGGCAAGCGAAGAGGAGGGAAAAAAGGATTAGGGATGGTGGATTGAATGAAGGGAGGAAGGAAGGAATATGGAATTGAAGAAGGGTTTATTGTAGTTTTCTGTGTCAGATATTGTAAGATGAAGCTAAGAAATATTGGGGGGGGGGCGAGTGTTAGGTTTGTGTTCATCCAAAACCTACCCTAAGCGCGAAATTACCAATTGAATAATTAAAATTCGTGTTCTTAATCGAGTGATGATTCGGAAAGATACCCTGATGCTTATATTGGATGATGAAAACTGTTGAATAAATCCAAGGCGCTCAAACATCAAAATCATACTTAAGGTAATGGCTTAAGGGAGTGTTCGAAGTGAAAGTTAGGCGCCCAGCTCTAAGGAGAAGATAGTCCGTCTTCTCCTGGCGAAATAATGCCGCGGTGATGTCATTCCAGAAATGGCATTCCCCCTTCGAGATCAGCGTACCCATCTTCCTTCCTAGAGGGAAAGCACAATACTGAATGTCATCGTGATCTGCGCTTCTTCTTGACTTCAGCTCGACCCGTGTTTGTCAAAAGGGAGAGTATATTCATGCAACTTTATATGATATTATTATTTGGCCCCTGCTTTCCGTTCCTATTTGCCCAAATTCTAATGTTCTTCACCTTCTTACTCTACGCAATACCGCGCAGTCCGACGTAAGGGCGCGAGGTAGAAGGTGTTTGGGCTTCAGACGTGCATTAGCATGAAAATTAGTATATATTTATCAATAAAATGTATATTTATTCCTGGATTTAAGCAAATACTCACACACGCACATACTTGCGAACATCATGCAGAGTAGCGTACTTTTTGCAGAAGTCATAAACTTAATTATTTTGCGCAATTTAAAGTGTCGGGAAAGTTCCATTTTGTCATGATATTTTTCGCGTGAAGGATGAACGAGTATTTGATTCTTGGCTGGCGATATAATAATACCGTATCGATTCCAAAATATTTTGTTTGCTATTAGCAACATAGGTTGGTTCGTTACTGGTGGAAATCGGTCATTTATCTAAATCATGTATGAATGAAATTGGCTTATTAAAACGAAGAAGGTGTATAATGTTAATGGCTTTGAATTGGTGCGGTTACGAAATAACAGTATCGAGTTTTATAATAAATCAATATTGGCTATAGTATCGTAACCTCGCCAACTAGTTAAATGAGGTTCACATTAATGTTTTTTATAACGAATAAAGTTTTTTTATTCACGATTAACAGTCTTTTAATTCTTGCTCAAAGTACAATTCATAACAATTTATAAGTCTAAACGAGTGAATGGGAAGAGCTTTAGATAAAATAAATTTCACATCATTTTAATTGCGGAAGAGTGTTCTTGGATCGTAATTGCACGAGCATTTTTCCTTTGAATAATTCATCATCTTTTTGAAAAAGGTCTCGGAAGGTCTTTTCTTCATTGTTCATGATAGCTCCGTCTCCGTGTCGAAATGCACGACACTCAGCTGACAGTCATTACCCTATGGGATTTCGACTTTGGTGATCCTTTGATAGTAGAGTAGGACCTTTGTTCCCGGATAACGTCGCCTGATGTAAACATGAATTTTCCGACTTGATTCAAAATACCTTCAAAGAAAAAAATGACAGCATTACAGTTTGAAAATGTAATTACAAGAACTTAACATTGAGAAAACGAATACAATACAAATTCTTGGGTTGTGTAAGTAAATTCAAATGTGTTAATCAAGACACACGATTATAAAGCGTTCTGAACCGTGGATTATTTCTCAAATAGTGTAACAGGTATAAGTGAGATGTTGAATTAAGACCCTTTCATACAAAATGAGTACCTTTGAAAGACTCTAGGAATCACCACCAAATGTGAAAGCTGGTGCAGCGAGTTTCCTACGTTATAATAGGTAATCCTTAATGAGTAACACTAACGCGTCTTCGATGGTTTCTGGCTGAACTTAGTGGAAATTCATTTTCATTAAATGAAGAGTCCAATGTATTTTTCCACTGCTCTTTATTTTGGCAATACTAGTTTCAATGCTTAGGCGTCATCATCAGGTACCTGATATAGTATATATGTATATATATATATATATATATATATATATATATATATATATATATATATATATATATATACTACCTTGATCAAAAAGTTCCCGGAATTTATTCAGAAAATTAAAAATACAAGTTTATTCATCTAAATCTATATTGTCCCCTTCAAAGTAATCCCCATCGACTGCAACACACTTATGCCAGCGCTTGATCCAATCCTCGAAACATTTTTTATATTCGGTTTTCGGTATGTCCATCAGTGCTTCCTGCGATTTTTCCATTACTTCCTCTCTGCTGCTAAAACGCGTTCCCCGTAATGGTTTTTTAACTCGATTGAACAGAAAGAAGTCACAGGGAGCAAAATCAGGTGAATTCGGTGGCTGTTGGATGGTATTTGTTGCATTTTTCGTCAAAACATTAGGAATAATGATAGCACTGTGCGACGGTCTCGACGCACTGTGCGACGATTTCTGGTCTCTTTCGGCGAATTGCTTCACTCAAACGTCTCATAACGCCCAAATAATACTCTTTGTTTACTATCTGGCCTTCTGGCAAAAATTCATGATGCACTACACCGTTGTAATCCATGAAAACCGTCAGCATTGCCTTCTTTTTTGACTGAAAACGACGTGGTTTTTTTAGTCTCGGCTCATTTGGTGAACGCCATTCACTTGCCTGATGTCTGGATTGCGTGTCGTACTCATAAACCCACGTCTCGTCTCCAGTAATGATCCTTTTGATGAATGTGAGATCGGATTCAGCCTCGCAAATCATGTCTTTTGCGACGTCAACACGGTCTCTTTTTTGCATGAAATTGAGGTCATTTGGCACCAACTTTGCTGCTACACGACGGAAACCCAAATCATTAACCGCAATGTCTTGGGCGGATCCATAGGCAATGTTCAAGTCCTCCGCTATTTCTCTGATGGTTAATTTGCGGTTATTGACCAACATTTCTTTTACTTTATCAATTTTTTCACCGACTTTCGATGTCGATGGTCTGCCACTGCGTTCATCATCTTCGATTGACTCACGACCACTTCTGAACCACTCGTGCCACTGGAACTTTTTGATCAAGGTAGTATAGTATATATACGACATTTTCTCGTACATATATATCATCATCAATATTTAAATCTAAGATTAGTTTACAGCAGCTTTCCATTCTTCCCAATCATTTCGTGTTAATTTCCTCACCCTCTGACAGGTTCCCCGTTTTACGTCCTTCTTAATTTTCCCTATGTACTTGTATCTTGTGGCATTACTTGCGGGATCTTTCCTTCAATTTTTCCTTCTATTATGTTTCTAACTAATTCATTCCCAAAGATATTTCCAATCCATCTAGTTCTTCTTTGCCGTGCACCTCTCTGTGTGGCCCTTTCCTCTTCTGCTCTTCTATATGCTTCATCGTTTCTCACTTTGTCCATTTAATCTTCAGCATTCTTATTCAGCACCATGTTTCAAATGCTTCTATTCTTTGCTGGTCCACTTTTACAGTATTCCATGTCTCTGATCCGTAGAGTGCCATACGAACGTTTTTACGAACTGCTTCCTTGTTTGCAATCTTATGTTCTTTGAACATAGTAGTTAGCTCTTCTCAATGAACGCATTATTTCTTGGGCTATTCTTTGCTTGATGTCGGTCGAACTTCTTTCATCTCAAGTGATACTGCTTCTCAAGTAGATGAAGGATTCCACTTTCTCTAGTTTCACTCCTTAAATTGTGATATCTAAATTCAGCTTACCTCTTTCTCACTGAAGAACTTCAATTTCCTTCTTGTTGACGCTCATATTAATATAGATTGGCTGATATGAGAAGATCTGATAAGTTGGCGGGGCGTTTGAAAGTAGCAGAGGGACATTTGGGAAAACGTTTGGTGGTGAAATTATGGTTTTTCCATTTCATTCCACCGCCAGTCTCTTACCCAAATGTCCCTCCGTTACTTTCAAACACCCCGTCAACTTATCAGATCTTCTCAAATCAACCAATCCACTCCTAAAATCCCCGCCCCGTCACAAAACCACTCCCAGGCCCTGCAATAAACCTAGATGCAAATAATGTCCTATTTTCAAAACAAGAATCCCATCCCTCTCCAATCCGCTCTTTAACTCTCTCTCACCAATTCCCTACTTCTAATGTACCTCCAGCAATGTAGTTTACCTTCTGAAGTGCCAACTTTGCCCTTTCTTTTATATTGGACAGTGTAACACGCCCCTTAATATTAAAATCACTAACCTTCGAGTCTCATGCAAGAATTCTTTCCTGATTGGTATGCTCCCAATCCCCAAACACGCCTCCGAACACAACACTCCCTTTGACAAATGCTATAGTGTATCCATCTTAGCATCCCTCCAACCCTATGACCCTTCACTGAAACTCCAAACAATAGAGCAGGCCTGGATTCCAGGAATCCAGGAATCCAGCAGATTCCTGGAATCGCCCAGGTATTAATATTAGACATTAATTACCCCTTTCTACACATATTGTCATCCCCACTCCGCCCCCAACACCTTCCATATCATCCCCACCTTTTTTTAAAAATCCCGCGCCTGACTCTTCCCCTCGCATACCTTCCCCTTCCATCCAGTGCTCTCGGGTCCTCCTTACCTCAGTTCTGTCCTTTTCTTTCTTGAGAGAGGTCGTGTAGACCACCGAAAATTCGATACCTTATGAGTTTATCTTTTTTTTGGTGTGTCTGTGTTGTTTTGTCTTTGTCTACTAGTGCTAACTCCAGTTACATTTTCTATATGTATCCTTAGCAAACCTCCATTATTTTCCTGAAAAATGGTTAATTTACTTAAAATAATTTGTCGCGTGAGATGAGAACTTACTTGTCTCCTCTGTGAATGTAACTTTTTCGACGGTTATTCCGGTCGAAATCTTCCCGTATTATTCTGCTGTATCGGGGGCTTTGGGGTGGTGTACTTTGGAGGTTCACGGCCAAATGCTATCTCGGGGTAGGATCCGATCAAGTGATTGTTTGGGTCACATGGCTTAAGAAACGGCGCGTACGGATTGAACTGCATTGACGTAGAACTGTCGAAGAATTCAAAAGTAATGGACTTGAGGCCATGACCATCGGCCAGCCATGTCCTTTGATCAAAGGGCATAGACGCGACGAAGGTCAAAAACGCACAGGTTGACAGGAGCACTGTTATCTTCGACCTCATTTCTACTCCAGGCGATACAAAAACGAGGAACGAATCCTTAATACTGAAATGGTCTCTTCTTGTTCTGCTGTCTCCTCTCTCTGGGAGACTGGGACACTTAAGAATATTAATTGATGCAAATGACGGGATGAAGCTGAAGTTGGAGCCGTATTACCCTGGAATGAAAAAATCTGATGTTTAAATGAAGAATTTCAAGGAATTTAGTTGGTAATGTGCAATTAGTAATAAATAATTTATTATTAGTAGTAGGAAGTACTGGTGCAGTCATCGTAACTGTTATTTGGTCGGTGGTTTTACATAGATTCTAATATTTTTCTCTAAATCCAAATATTCTTTATATTTTTCAACGGCCCTAAGATCTTCCCCAACGCAAAAAATTCAGTGTAAAAATCGTTCGCCTTGAAGGCGAATAATTTTTACGCTGTGAAATTTTTGCATTGAAATGCATATTACGGATGACTCCGTTAAAAGTTACTGTTGCGGTATCGCCCGCAGTTTCTTGGAATCTTCCTCAACATTTTCCTTTCTTTCCTCTCCAGTTCTCGTAGAACCCCTTTCTTCCTCATCGCTAGGCATACCGACCCATATATAACTTCGGGCTTAATGGCTGTGTTGTAGCGTCTGAGTTTTGCTTGAATGGACATTTGTTTTTTTACTCTTTGATTTTGTGTAATTTTGTAAGCCAGTTGCAGTTTTATTATCCGTTATTCGCTTGTTGCGTTGTCCAATTCGTTCGGTTGAATATTATATATTCTCTTATATAAATAAGTTAATCAAATCTTCTGATTTTTTCCACGCTTTTTTCCATCTTTTGTGTCTGTATTCTATATATCCTGTTTTCCCATGGAAGACCTTCAATCCTTTTTTTTCCTCTGTTTCCAGCATGGCTTTTGCGTCTGTTATGTTTGTGAAGAATTATGTGTCTTAGATGTGGAATCAAATTTCTTATGTGTCTTCGGTATGGAGAAATTCCACAAAATAAAGCCTGAAAGGGTTCATTTTTTTGAGCCGTTAGGATACATGTTATGTTTTGATTCTACCTTAGCCAATTTATCAAATTAATGAGATCCTGAACAGTGGAATATTTAACAATTCATCTCCAAACATCTTAAATTATGACAAAGAGAAAAATGGGAAGTGATCCCCGGGTCCAAAATAAAAATTGCCCGTGCCCGAACATTCCATTAAGGGGGCGTACAGGACGAGTGCACCCTCGTGGTGACCTTGTGCAATTAATGTGCTCTGCTTAAATCTTTTCATTCGTATTAACATTCATCTACATCAACGGTTAGTCGGACTATTCCATCTTATACCCACACCTGTTATAAAAAATGTTAAAAATTATTTTGATTAGTGTGCATAACTATTGTTGACTTCAAGTAAGCAACACTCATGTTTTTATGTTTCATGTCTGGTGTACAGTCACCCCCCGCCATGCACCTTATCGATAAATTTCGAAGTTCTAGAAAGTTTCTACGTAAATTAAGAAAGTTACAGGCCATTAAAGTTTTGATATATCATATGCACACGTATAAATTAGTTAGAAAACATCTATCTTTGACCCTCTCAGTCACTTGAATCGTAAATTCAGATACTTTGAGTGGACATGACCAAGTTATTGATGGGCTATTTTTTTTATTGACCCCTGCGAAAGACTGTGATATCTAAGCCATTTAATGCCCTACTAAAGTAGCGTATAATTCTTTGGGTAAGAATAAAACTCACATTGTGATTTTTTTCGCTCAAAGGTTTTTTTGATTTATCGGATTAGAAGAAAATAGAACAAAAAATGCATTATAATGGTTAAAAAGATATATTGTTGGGGGGCAGTCTAATCTCCTTAGGACAAGTTCACAATTCATAGATGAGAAAATAACAGATGCAGACAGTTATGGTGAGCATAGTAATAAAATTAAAGAATTAATCATTAGTTCCATGTGCATATGTTAAACAGAAATTTGTCATATTTAACAGAATTAATCTATCTTTACATATTGTTTTGCGGTCTTTTTGAATTGGTTATTAGGTATTTTTAAGATTTTAAGAAGGTGTTATAGCCTTTAAATTATTGATTAGTCGTGCATTTCACAGACGACAGGTTAGGTACATTAAACGATGTGCCAAAATACAATGTTCGGGCATGAACTCGAGTATAATTGTGCTATAGTACGCTTGCAAATACCCTCGAATGGGTAAAAGGGAAAAATCGCTTGTAATTTTTATCTGGAACATCATATTGTATTGACATCATTAATGTAGATACTCTTCCCATAATAACTAAGCAAACAAGTCAGGATGGCCGAGCGGTCTAAGGCGCTGCGTTCAGGTCGCAGTCCAGTTCTCTGGGCGTGGGTTCGAATCCCACTTCTGACAAAATTTTTATATACGTCTGAAGCATTAGACTATATTTTCAGTATTCATAATAATATTGTCGATAGGGCATTTAATATAGTGTAGTGACTGTAGGACTTTTAAGATCCATGGTGTGAGGGGAGCTTAGTGATAAGGAAGGATGATCCTAACAATCCCGCTCCTATTCCTTATTTACATAAATTATTTCAGTACCGTAAATAATAGCAAGCACCGTCTTTTCGCCGATGATGCAGTAATTTATGGGGGCATTCGAAGTCACGAAGACAGAGTCGTGTTAGCCAACGACCTAGATGCAATTCAAAATTGGTGCGATGCATGGCAATTGGAATTAAATTTTTAAAAATGCGTAGTAATACATTTTTGGGAAAAGGGTAATTGTCTCCCGTATAGTTTACAAAGTGAAACAAACCAAAATCGCGAGGGTAGATTCCTCTAAATACTTGGCTGTAACAATTACTCACGATCTGTCCTGGGGAAAACACAAACGAGAAATATGCGGTCGTGCTAATAAAAAAATTGGGATTTGTGAAAAGCGTACTAGGTAAATGCAACGAAAAAGTGACGAAACGATGTTTTCTTGCCCTAGTCAGGCCCCACCTAGAGTATGCTGCCAGTATATGAGATCCTCAAAACATAAATTTGATTTTGGAATTAGATCGAGTTCAGCGGAGGGGGGCTAGATTTGTCAAACATTGTTATGACCAATGCAGCAGCGTATCCACCTTGCTAGACAATTTAGGTTGGGATCCTCTTACACAGCGGCGTTTACAATATAGATTAAACTTATTAAAACATTTAAAGATGAGCCCTTTTCCGATGATATCAAGAATATAATACCAACCCCAACGTATTACGATCGAAGGGATCACGAGTGACTCTCTTAAGGGTGGTAGCTTGCACACTTGTGATGAGCGGTGTGAGTCCAATCATTCCCGGAGTACCCCCTTCCTCCTCGGGAGAGAGTCGGGCAACGGTTGCTTCACTGAAGAACTACTTATCAGACTAGAGAGATAGACTGCAAGACTGACAGGTTTAAAATTTCATTTTTTCCTAGGACGATAAGGGAGCAGAATGCTTGTAGTCGAAATTCCCCTGGAGTTAGTTCATCACAATAAGTATTACCTTCAGGTTAGGGACTGCGCGAGGAGAAATAAAAATATATTTTTTTGTATATATGTGTATATATGTATGAATGTATGTATATATATATATCGATGATGCGGAAGTACTCACGAGAGCAATATAACTTTTGGACGGCACAATAGAACACAGAATAAAACAGATAACACGTAAAAGGACACTCACACTGTAGATGATTTAAGCTTTCGGCCTACTCCGAGGCCTTCTTTAGGTCAGACTGACTGTCAGTCTGACCTGAAGAGGGCCTCGGAGTAGGCCGAAAGCTTAAATCATCTACAGTGTGAGTGTCCTTTTACGTGTTATCTGTTTTATTCTGTGTTCTATTGTGCCGTCCAAAAGTTATATATATATATATATATATATATATATATATATATATATATATATGAATATATATACATGTATTTTTTTCTCTAACAGGTTCCCCCCACCTTTCCTCACCTATTTGATAACCCCAACCCCCTCTGACCTTACCCTTCCCTCATGGTGCTACATCCCCTGCCACACACCTTTTTTGGTGGCTCGCAGGGTATTTATGTATTCTGGAAATGAATTTCGAGTTAACAAGATTCACACTGTCAACATAGTATTAAAATAACATTATTTGCCAGTTTTACTGTCTCACGGATTTCATTCAAAAAGTAAATCTGATTAAATTTAGTACGTCATCCGCATGAGAGTGATCTTTCCCATTTCAATGCGTATATGTATGCATTTATAATTCACTATCCTTCACGTTTTTCAACGGACATGTGGAATGGAATAGTAATTGTTTTATGGGAAGAACTGGAGATAGGGATGTCATTCAATAGAAAGTTCATAAAATCAGTTACGTTTACGAATGACAAAGCTCTTGTTAGTCGGACAACAAGTTAGTTAGCGAAGGGTATACAAAAGTTGCTGAACCTACTGGTTAGTTTAAAGGTCACAGTAAGAGAATCAATTTTAACATAACAAAGGTGTACCCAAAAAAAACCGGGACCGTATAGTTTACGGTCCCGGTATTTTTTGTTTACATTGATTAACGACCGTAGCTACGTTCCTTGTATATTTAAATAAAACAAGGTTATTCAATTTTCGAGGAAGAACAACGCTCTACTAAATATTAAAATTATTAGGTCATGAACTTATTATTACTCGTATGAGGTCATAAAATAGAGGAGATGGAACAGTTTACGTATATCAAAACCGGAATGGTTTTTGTAGTGGAGACACAAGAAGAAGAATTGTAAAGAAGCTTTCCCGAGGAGAGAATTGGCGAAAGGGGCGTTGAATAATGATTTTAAGACTAGAATCGTTTAAATGTTCATATGGAACGTGGTTTTGTATGGGCTGGAATCATGGTCGTTGAAGCTATATGGTAGGATTTCATCAAATACATTTAAAATCTGGGTGTGGAGAAGGACGGAAAGTAATAAAAACGAGGATGTGCTAACAAATCATGAAGTACTTCTAAAATCTGGATGTAACGAAGGGCGGAAAGGTGAAGTGGGGAGAGGAAAATAAAGAGGAAGTGCTAGGCATTGCGCGGAAAGTAAGATGGATGCAGAGCATGTTAATTGACGATGGAATGTTGACGACCGTGATGAAAGGGAGAACGTTGGTCGAGCGAAAGAGGGGTAGGAATATGATAGATATATTGGTGAATGAATGGCAGGGAGTGTGCGCAATAAAAGAAGGGTTTATCGTAGGTAAGTGTTTATTTGGAGAAGAAAAAAAATTGTCTTTGAATAGTCTGTGACATTCTAAAACCTACCGCTGAACTGAAAAACTAACTGCTGAATACGAGTAATTTTAAATATATTGAAGTTCAGAATCGGTCCAAGTTGTAATAGATGGCAGCCTATTTTTTATGGACCTAAGATGGAGTAAGTAATTGAGATCTAGTAGCGCACACTAATGGCCATAAGAAGTCACAGAAGACAAATAATCCAACATTGTAAACTAAGCAATTTTGGAATTTTTCTCAAATTTTGTCATATCGCTAATTTTTTTCGACTGTATTTCTATCTCCATTTCTTCCCATACCTCTTTAAACAATTTCCTCCACATGTGCGTTGAACAGCACTGGTGTTAATGGACATCCCTGTCTTATTCCTCTTCTTAGCACTGTCCATCCTGACTTTCCATTCAACACTCGTACCTGAGCAGTCTAAGACAATTACAGGTTGAGGATAAATCTCCTATCCCTCTAATCAACTCCTATCTTCTCTAATGCATTCGATAATTCTACCCTATTTACTCATTAGAACGCCTTCTAGACTTCTGAGTAGAATTATAGACCTACTTTTACGACTATTGATCTAATTTGGTAGTCTACAGTTATTGTAAGTGTTACATAGATAACGATGTATCATCTCTACATATATTAGCTTCGTCTTGCAAGATAAACAGACACCTCACTCTGCATCCTTCAATTTCACCAACATACCTTTATTAATACATAACATAAGAAATCTCGTGAAACGCTACAACTTGCGCAAACTTGTATGCGTGGTCATTAAAAAAGTTCCAAAAAATCCTCTTTCAGATAATTTTTCTTGCATATTCATTTCACCCGTAACTTAATTATGTTAAAACAAAATGTAAACAACTAAGCTAGGAACAAGGTGCAGTTCTTTTGTGTTGTCGTTCGTATGTGTTAAACATACGAACGACAACACAAAGGAACTACACAGCATATGGGTATTAGGAATATGGGATGACATAAACAGACTAATCCTACCTCTAGTGATGAGTAAATGTTTTTTAAAGTTAAAGAAACGGCGGGAGGTGCCGCAACAGTAACTTTTAACGGAGTCATTCGCTAATGTATATTACGATGCAACAAAAATTTTGAATTTTTTTAAATATCCGCTTTGATTGGGATTCGAACCTGGATATCTCAGTGCCCGGTCGAATGCTTTAGCCAGTTAAGCTGCCGAGGCGTCACATTTCTCTCCTAAATATTTTTGGTCTTATATGAAGATATATTTGTTTATTCGCCAGGGAAAATCGGTAGAAATTAATTGCATATTATTGTGTGTCGATAATATGAGTGTAATCGATGGTAGAATCTGGGTTGTGATTCAATAGCTGGGAGATAAGAGGAACATATCTGATTGAAATCACTTTACAAAATATTAGAATGTTGATAAAATGCTTAAAAAGTACGTCCTGAATTTTTTACAAATTTTCTTTCAATAACTAACCTAATTTATTTACGCTCAATTATACCTCTCCCTGCGGAACAGCGCGGAAACGTGGTTGCTGAAGCAGGAGGATAGACGTAGATTGGAGGCTTTTGAAATGTGGGTGTGAAGAAGAATGGAGAAGGTGAAATGGACCGGAAGGAAAACAAATGAGGAAGTACTGGAGATGGTGGGCGAGGAGAGGGGTTTGTTGAGAGAAATCCTATGGAGTCAGGAAAAATGGATGAAAGGCATATTGATCGGCAGTGGGATTTTGAAGGCGGTAATAGAGGGGAGAATGTTAGGCAAACGAGGAAAGGGCAGGAACAGGATAGAGATATTGGACGGGATGAAGGGAGGAAAGAAGTACACAGAGATGAAGAGGGACCTGATGTAGAGTAGGTTGCTGAATTGGGTTTTGTTTGGAGTTACAAAATATTTATATGATAGTTGTGTCCATCCAAAAACCTACCTTAACTGGTAGATTACCTAATAATAATAACTCTCCCTTTTCTGGACTCAACCTGACCATCCCCTAAGATATAAAATTCCTTAACTTTCGATTTATTGGTGAAGGGTTTTACCCTTTTTTTTACGAATGAAATCAAACTTAGCGTCCTCTTTATCCGACCTTTTCCATTTTTTTAATGAGAAATATTATTGATTTTAAGTGATCCTGCTAGAATCCTACCTTATAAAAAAATAAGAATTATGCATTTATAAAAATAATAGCAAATGAACTGCTGATGAAAAGGCTTACGTGGGAGTGGCCTGCCGATCCCAACAGGGCAAGGTGGAATACCTTTCGTTGATAGGAAAAATGTTGATTCGTACCTGTTTTGCAGGAATCTCCCCACCTGGTTTCTCTCCTCGAGGAACAGGAATGAATGCGGAGTTCCCGGAAGAAAAGTGTGTTTATATACCTTGGCGCGTGTGAGGCTTGGCATTTGGCAATTTTCATCTCCCATATGCGGCACATTGAAAATACCTCGGAGAAAATAACTGGAACCCATCGGATAAAGTTCTCTAAATTATCACCTTCTGCACATTTATATTACGCAATTGCCATTTAAGGCATAACAAGGGGAATATGCAAAACGTACCTCTGTTGTTTTCTGCAAATTCTCCGTCTTAAAACTACAATTTATAATCTCATCAATATTTGCGTATCCTTAAAAAGAGGAAGTGATTGTTTTCTCAAGGATCCTATCGCGGATGAGATACTCCAGGAGATATGGCAAGCTTAATTATTGTTTGGTGCGTTTTAAAATAATTTCAAATGGTTAATTTGAAGAGGGGTCATGCCTCTCAATTGCAGGATACTTTCTCTGTAGTAGTCAGTAACCTCTCTTAAATTAGCTTTTCCTTCGAGAATCGTTTGAGGGAGTCCCTACATCTGCATAATAACCTACAACCCGCCGAAAGAACGTGTGGTGTGAGAGGGTTTGGGCACCATCCACACCTACACAACTGTTATTTCAGTTATGTGTACACAAGGGTGGTCTGAAAAGTTTCCGACCTACCAAAGATTCAAGACATTTTTTCTGAAATTTTCTAAGGTCGGAAACTATTCAGACTACCCACGTATTTGTGTGTGTATATATTATGTTTCTATATATATATATATATATGTATAATCTTCACTATAGGAACCGTTAACGGGAAAAGGATAAGGAAACCATGGGTAACGGATGAGATGATTGCGAAGATGGATGAGAGAAGAAGATGGAAAAATGTAAACACAGAGTTAGGCAAAATGAAGTACAAAGAGTTAAACAATAAATTGAGAAGGGCCACAAATAAAGCAAAAGAAGAATGGTGGAAAACGCAATGCGAGGATATGGAAAGTTTACAGAAGAAGGGTGAAATTGGTGCTCTATACAGCAAGGTTAAGTTATTATCGGGAAGTAAGAAGGCAAGAGCTGTGCTAACAGTTAAAGATAAATGGGGTAAGATAATAGTTGAACCAGGAAAAATCCAAGAGAGATGGAAGGAATATATAGAAACACTGTATGGTAAAGAACTTAGGCCGACAAGGTTAGACATAGAAAAGGAACATGACGTAGAAGAAGATAGCTTAGGTCCAGGCATACTCGACGATGAAATAGAAAGGGCATTAAAGGAGATGAAAGCAAATAAGGCTGTGTGGGTGGACAATATTCCTGTAGAAATGTTGAAATGGTTAGGGAAAGGTGGGAAAAAGGCCATATATGGACTGATTCGTAGTATCTATGAGGAAGGAATCTGGCCGGAAGATTTTGTGAGATCGGTGTTAGTTCCTATTCCAAAAAAGGCAAAGGCTTCGTCATGTGAGGATTACAGAACAATAAGTTTGATATCCCACGCAGCTAAAGTTATTCTCAGGATCATCAACAAAAGGATAGAGAGTAAGGCAAATGATTACTTAGGGGATGATCAGTTTGGGTTCAGGAAAGGAAGAGGTACGCGTGATGCCATTGCAGTAATGAGATCACTAGTCGAGAGGAATATAGAATACAATCAGGACGTTTTTGCCTGTTTTGTAGATTTCGAAAAAGCGTTTGATAGAGTGAATTGGGAAAAATTAATGCGTGTATTGCAGAAAATAGGAATGGATTGGAGGGACAGGAGACTGATCCGCAACCTGTACATGTCTCAGACTGCTCAGGTGCGAGTGGGGAACGGAGAGTCTGGATGGGCAGTGTTAGGAAGAGGTGTAAGGCAGGGTTGCCCATTGTCACCGGTACTGTTCAACGTATATGTAGAGGAAATGATTAAAGAGGCATGGGAAGAACTGGAGGTAGGAATGAAAGTCGGAGGGGAACTCGTAAAATCGGTTAGGTTTGCTGATGACCAAGCATTAGTTGCTCAGTCAGCCAAGGGGTTGCAAGCATTGTTGAGTGAATTGGAGGTTCAGTGCGATAAATATGGGATGAGAATCAATATTAATAAAACAAAGGTTATGCGATTTTCCAGAAAGAAAAAGGCTAAGCTAAATATTAAAATAGGCGGGGAAAGAATAGAGCAGGTAGAGCAGTTTACATATCTCGGAAGTGTTTTGGACCAATACGGTCAAAGTGGTAGGGACGTAAGGAGAAGAATTGCGCTAGGCAAGGAGGCTTTTTCAAGGAGGAGGGAGTTGATGACGGGGACGTTGAGTAGGGATGTTAAGACAAGACTCGTAAAAACTCTGATATGGAGCGTAGCTCTGTACGGCGCGGAAACGTGGTCGCTGAAGCAGGAGGATAGACGTAGATTGGAGGCTTTTGAAATGTGGGTGTGGAGAAGAATGGAGAAGGTGAAATGGACCGAAAGGAAAACAAATGAGGAAGTACTGGAAATGGTGGGTGAGGAGAGGGGTTTGTTGAGAGAAATCCTATGGAGGCAGGAAAAATGGATGAAAGGCGTATTGAGCGGTAGTGGAATGTTGAAGAGGGTAATAGAGGGGAGAATGTTGGGCAAGCGAGGTAAGGGTAGGAACAGGATAGGGATGTTGGACGGGATGAAGGGAGGAAAGAAGTACACCGAGATGAAAAGGGACCTGATATAGATTAGTTTGCTAGGTGGGGAGTCACAAAATGTTTATTTGATAGTTGTGTCCATCCAAAAACCTACCTTAACCGGTAGATTACCTAATAATAATAATGTATAATCTTGAAAATGACGCTCTCCGGCGATGCAAAAACACACAAACAAACACTGAGATAATAAATATTACACACACAGAAACATAAAAGAAGGACACTTACTGTAGATATTTACGTTTCGACGGCACGGCCGTCGTCATCAGAATGCCCAATCAGAATGCATTCTAATGACGACGGCCGTGCCGTCGAAACGTAAATATCTACTGTAAGTGTCCTTCTTTTATGTTTCTGTGTGTGTAATATTTATTATCTCAGTGTTTGTTTGTGTGTATATATACATAAATATGGGTATATATATAACGGAAAAATCTGGGAAAAGTACTCATGGCGTGCTCAAGCCAGCTAATGGTGACAACGCCATGGGTAGTTTGGGTGTTTTTGGGTGGCGCAATTTATTTCGGAAGGGTAGAGAAGGTGTTTGAAGACGCTGAACGTTCAGGACGCACTTAAAAACTCAAACAGTGACGAAAATCTTGCATTAGTGAAGGCTTTGCTTTACAGGGATCGCAGATTAAGTGTTCGCATGCTTTCTGATGAGTTTAGCATCTCTAAAAGTTTTGTGAATTGATTTGGGACCAAAAACATGGGCATGGAAAGGTTTATGCGGAATCGGTGCTGCTAGTGCTCTTGGACGAACAAAAGGAAACTCTCACGCGGATCTGCGAAGAGCTTCTCGACCATATAAGTGAGAATCCAAATTTTTAAGACAATGCCCTACTACACTTCTTCCATTTCCCCCATTACAAATTCGTGTTGAATGGACGTTACCTCGGTACGGTGGAAACGTTACAGCAGGCCGTAACGAGGGAGATTAGTAGAATTCCATGCGCCACCTCCAGAAGGCGTACGAGACGTGGAAAACCCCTGGCCAAAAATTGGAACACCTGGTTGCATAAATCCCTCAAAGATTTCAGTGTAATTTAAGTTTCCTCGGTAGCTCAAACAGTGTAGGGCATAGGTCTGGCAAGTCGAAGAATCATGGTTACTCTCCCGATCAAGGAAACATTTAGCATATGTGTGTGTGTGTGTGGATGTGTCATAAATGACAGTATGCACAATCTCAATTGGGAGTGTATAAAAAAAACTAAGTGTTTCTGTAAATTGTTCCTGTTGAGGATCTATTCCTTTTGCTTTATTTGGTTTTAATATCCATTCGGTTCTCCGATTGGCGAACGTTCGTTGAGTTGCAAATGATGGTTGAACCTGAGAAATCAATCACAGATCTAGAAATGGAGAAAAGTAATTTCGTAAAACCAAGTGACTCTATTTTCAAATTTTTTTGTGACTTGTTTAGTCATTTTGCTTGTTTTCTCAACTGATTTGATTCTTCTAAACAAGAATAGGAGTTACTATATTTTATTTTTTCTGAAAATACTATAGTCCGAAATAGAATGTTTACTTCTTCAGTTGCTGCTCTTTCTGATTAATCTATTCACAAGCACAAAGAAACTTAATTTTTACGTTTCCATATTGGCTTTTTCTAAACCAATCCTAGTCTACATATTGAAGCGTATCGAAGTCACCAACGCACTAATTTTTCTTCCGGCCCACCTCTACTCTAAGGACGTTTACCGTGACTGGTGCTTGATAATACCAATCGAACGTAGTTCTCCAGTTTATTGCGTCAAATAGGATACCCGCATTTCTGACAAGAATTAAAATAAATAGCGTATCTGATTCATGAATACAAAATCACTGCATAATATCTATTTTTTTGTTAATTTTAAGCACTGTAAGTATGCGAGCAATGGAAATAAAATAGCAAGCAAAATCTTTAGGAAGGTCTAATATTACTCAGATCATATGTGTTAAAGCGCTAAATGACACCCAGTCTCCCGCAGGTCAACATTTCGGTAGGTTTGCAATATGAGGAAAAGTCATCCGCGTGCTTTTGCCATGAACGATCCCACTCACGAATTGCCCGAAGACAGAAGACGAGTCACGAATCCCGAGGTCAAGGAAGGAAAACGGTTGAAAAAAGAAAGAACAGGTATCTTCTTTGGGGGGGATTAAATTTTCTCGGCAACATTGAAGCGAGCCTTTGTGTCGAGGGCTGGTTGACCTTGGGCGGATGACGTGTGCGGAAGTTGAGACATGTAGTAATAAAAATGGCCATACATCGACAGCGGGTCAAATTCGAGGGCTTGTAATCTGAGATATCTCTCTAAAGAGATGTGACCGCATTAGAAAACTTTCTAAATCTTAATCCGGCGTTATATGAAGAGGTGATAAGAGAATTAATAAAAAAATCACTTGGAGAAGTTTTTCCGTAACATAGTGACTGTCTTGCCTTACCAAATATTTTGCCATCTAGGAGATTTCATCATGTTTTTTAAATTTATTTTTTGTTTCATTTTTTTCAGAAGATTACGAGGGAAATATTTCCCTCAAATGACGCATTTTATAAAAAATAGTTAAATAAATTTAAAATAGTAAAAAAGTATGCTTAAAGGCCGTAAGAAAAAGAAATAACGGTGTATAAGTGGGGTAGAGGAAGGAAAAGAAAAGACCTCTGCTTTTCAGACTGAATGAAGACAGGCATACGGTACGCAGAAATTTATTCATTTTTACCCTACAATCCACCGCCAGGGTGTATGGCAGGGGGTGAATACAGACCAGAATCATTTTTTCAGAACATGATCCTACCATGGTCGAACAATGATATTATGATCCCGTATCGCTCGTGGGAAAAATGGCATCTTAAATCCAACTGTTCTACACTTGATCTCTATAATTTTACTAACATGATCTCTCTTACCGTAGTAAGACGGGCGTAATAATATATTTTCAACATCACTGATAAAGAGACCTTCCAATTTATGCAAGAGCTTCAATCTGTATGTTAACCTTCGCTTCATGAGTGATTCCCAACCTAGCTGCTCTAATATTTTGGATACCCTACTAAGTTTATAATAACAACGTTTTACAAACCTAGTTCCTTTTAGTATGTAAACGAAAAATACCGGGACTGTAAACTTGTGTTAGTTTAAGGTGGAGGTGGTATGCTTGTAATTCGAGTTTCGCTCTCTTGGAAAAAAGGTAGTGAATCTCGGAATTCAAAATGGTCGTTTTAATTTTGGAGTAGTAACGAAAAATTGATTCTTTCCAAAGGTGGTTGCTGAGATGACGGTTTACAAACCTAGCGGTTGCCAAGTTTACGGTCCCGGTATTTTTTGTTTACATTGATTCACGACCGTAGCTACGTTCCTTGTATATTTAAATTCCTCTACGTATGATTGCTGCGATCCAATTAGGCAATTAATCCCACTAATTAGCACCCCACATACCACCAGTGACGTGAGTTTGATAGCATGGAAAGACGTCACGTTGCTCTACAAAAACATCCCTTTAAAATAATTTATGCAGAAAATTCTGTCTTTGATGCTTAATATGCAAACGGAAGAAGTTAGCATATCGTCAACTCGTAAAAGTCAAACAGTGAGAGTTAAGCAAATAAGGACATCGGTTACATTGCGATAGAAAAGTCTTGCATTTTTCATGGTAAGATGACGCAAACATTGTAATTTAATCACCAAAAGCACTTTCCTCACTTAAAAATTACGCAGCTCTCCTAAAGTTTCTTTTAGTATATTGGCATGAAATGAAATTATTGACTTTGTAATTTCACTCACTTTATTTAAAAACACGACCCAGGTTTCGACGCAGAACGACCATCAATAGTATTAGGGTGAATGCATATCACATTGCATCTCTTGCATAAATTGTAAACGGGGTTCTTTTGTGATGTTGTAATAAATGCATTATTATGATGCCCAGTCGTGTATACGGCGTCCGAAAAGATCGAATTAGTTATGGGATTGATTGTTCAAAATGTTATTTTTCGCCAAGTTGACGAGGGACAAGAGAAACAGCCAATGGCTTCGCTGAGGAAATGATTTTCCTGCCTAGTGTGTGGGAAATATCTCATCGTTCTCTATGATATCAGCTCTCGTCTCCCACGTAAGCATTCTCAAACTTGGCACATGTGAACTGTCGCGGATACTTGTCCATAATTGGAATCACTTGACTTCTCCGTCAGCAAGTGACCAATATTGAAGGTACTGCGGTTCTGATTGATACGAATTGGAAGGCTTCTCGTCGAGGCAGTTTCCCTTGCCCTCTCCTCTTTTTAAATCATCAAAATGATCGATCCGATGTTGTCAATCGTTGGCAGCGAGAGAGCAATGCCCGAACCGTGCCAATTACGCAGAAAAATGTCTCTGGATTTCATAGATAGAAACGCACTTGGTATGAAGTGGTTTTGATCGAGGGAGGGTGGAGGGGTAAAATGGTTAAAATGTAGCTATGAAGAAAAGACAATTAAATCTTTCGGTGTCAATCGTTGACTTGGAGGAGTGGTTTATCTAGGAGTAGAGAGTGGGAGGGATACAAAATTTCGTTGGCGATTTCATCCTTGCAACGGACGCATTCCATAGTTGCAACTGAAAGTAATTATTGAAAATTATGGAATTCAGCTGATATTAAGGTATCGAATTTTCCAGACAGTATTTATCAAACATTAATTTAAAGACTTTTATCGTACCTAATCCATGCCATACCTTGGTATGATATGGATTTTCTTTTGGGAAAAATTCTAAAATGACTTAAGGTGACGGATATTTCGGCCTGCAAGGAAATATAAAATAAATTACCATTTTTTAAAGCTATTCTATTTTGACTTTTTATCTCCAGTTTTAATGACTGCAATTGACAAATTTACTTAGGAAATCGATAAATGTAATTGTTAATAATATGAATTAAGAGTATTGTTTGAAGATAAGAGTACAGTAATTCAATTGTCTTTTTTTATCATTCACTCAACCATACCATTCTTGTTTTTTCAAGGTTTTATTCATCAGGGTCAAGTGCCCACTTGTTATGATAACATTTGTTTTCAAACATCTGCCGCAAACTCACTTTCTCCCTTACATTTCCCAACACGTGGTTCAAGTAATCATGACTCACGGATTTTTCAAGCAATTTCTGATCACATTTCTTTTATAATTCTTATGAGTGAATGCCGATATTATGCAACCTGAACGTATGGAATCGTTCATCATTATAACGTTCGAAAGTGAATCACATTTGGCAAACCGAATTCACACATTTCCTCATATTTTTTTCCTCTTTCAAAATGTTCATTCCATCTGTGGTTCAGCTTTCACATTTGAAATTCTTTGGGATATATTTTCCCGTAATGTGATTTTATTGCCGTAACTAGTAAAGAGATGAATTCTATGGTTTCAGGCTCAACTTTGTGGTGTTTCATTTTCGTTTAAAATGAATACACTTTGTAACTTCCACACAATTTTTATTCGTACTACCGGTTTCAACGCTTCGGCGTCATCATCAGGTACCTGATGATGACGCCGAAGCGTTGAAACCGGTAGTACGAATAAAAATTGTGTGGAAGTTACAAAGTGTATTCATTTTAGTAAAGAGATATTTATTTTGGAACTAGTATAGCACGTACGAGGTGTGTTCAATAAATAAGGATAATTTGAGTTATTTGAAAATAATATTGTTAATTCGTCCATATAAATATTATTCCCTTCTCCTTTAATGCCCTTTCTATTTCATCGTCGAGTATGCCTGGACCTAAGCTATCTTCTTCTACGTCATGTTCCGTTTGTACGTCTAACCTTGTTGGCCTAAGTTCTCTACCATACAGTGTTTCTATATATTCCTCCCATCTCTCTTGGATCTTTTCTGTGTCAACTATTATCTTACCCAACTTATCTTTAACTTTTAGCACAGATCTTGCCTTCTTACCTCCCGATAATAACTTAACCTTGCTGTACAGCGCACCAATTTCACCCTTCTTTTGTAAACTTTCCATATCCTCGCATTGCGTTTTCCACCATTCTTCTTTTGCTTTATTTGTTGCCCTTCTCAATTTATTGTTTAACTCTTTGTACTTCATTTTGCCTAACTCTGCGTTTACATTCTTTTTATCTCTTCTCGCATCCATTTTTGTAATCATTTTATCCATGATCCATGGTTTCCTTGTCCTTCTCCCGTTAACGGTTCCCATATTGTCTTTTGCGGCTTTCGATATCACTTTCTTGATATAATCCCATTTTTCCTTGATAGTAAAATATAAATAAAAAATATAATTTATATATAATATTTATTTAATGCATATAATATATAAAAATATAATATGTATATAAGGAAGGAAGTACTAAGGAAGGGCGAGTACTTGAAACTATCAGTGACGGTGCGTATCTATCTTGTTTTACCTCGGTGGTCGAATCCATTTGCATAAAATAGGGGCATAATAATTCTCTCATTGTCGCAAGCAAATTCAGGTACTCCTCTATCTTTCCAAAGTCTAAATCTTGCGTGCTCTCCTCGTGAACCAAGGGGATCCCAAGAAATTACCTCCTGCGTAGTTCTAAATAGTTACTCACCCTAAATAGCTACTCGTAAACATTTTTCATCAATCTGCTGGATTTTCTCTGAACCTTTTCCAATTTATTAATTTACGTTTTCTTCCATATACAGGTATTCCAAAACTTGCCGCGTATTTCAAATGTGGCGTAATTAATGCGAACCTCCGTTCTGTACTTTCGTTACAATTTTCAACAGCCCATTTAATAAAACCCATGCATCTATAGTTTTCCGACATCATTTTTTATGCGTATGTACCGTGACAGGTTTCATAGAATAAATACTACATTTTTTCAAAGATAAAAACGTTTTCAGAATAAAAAACCTTTGTCTTACGTTACGGTATAAATAAACTGGAATTTTTTTTAATATTTCTGGAAATACACTGAAATCAATCCTCTCAGATTTTCAGAGGCACCCTGAAAGATATTAGGAAAATCTATATTCTGCCAACATTTGTGAACGGAAAGTAAAAATAACATTGCAGAAAAAAAATGTTTGGTTTCAAAACTTGGTCATATATTTCCAGTTCATGCTTTCATAAAATGATCAACGGATTTTACTGATACATATTTCACCTCTGATGTCATTGGAGCCGTGAATGCGCCTTTTCTTAGTCGATAGTTTCCGTTTAAAGTCCTAAAGACGTCAGCGGTATTATGTACGTATAGAACGCAAAAGCATGTCCCATGGGTGTTTAGGGAAACGAAATCATTTTGATGTGATGCTCGTCACGTTAGGTGGGAGCCACCAGCGCTGCAGATAATCCATGCCCACAGTAAATTAATACTATTCCACTTTTCCTGGTGCACGATCCTCGTGAAAATGCTGGAGGAAAGTTAAAGATAAATCTTTGCCCATGCTTCAATTCTAGATGAAACTGGCAGCTCCATTTGGGAAATTGCCCTTGTACTCTCAATGCTGACTTATTCGTTAGATACCTCACTGCTTCTTTATAAATGTAACATAACGTATCTGTGTCTGAAGTTTCTCCTCAAATGATGTTTTTGTTAAGAGCTAGAAATATCCTTTAATTTTTATCGTTTATTACATGTTCATGCGGTCTTTTTTTGTTTCATGGCAAAACATATTTTTTATTTTCGGAGTGCTGAAACCCTACTCTTTTTCTAAAACTTTGACATAATGACATAAAGATATTGCAAAAAGAGTACTTAACCCATGCAAACGGACTATTATAGTTTAGTCAGCCTAACTGAAGTGACAATTATCTACCATAGTTCGAAATGCTCAGGAAATATTTTACGTTAGCCCTAGAGTAGTTGAATAATAAATGGCAATACTTCTTAGTGTTTATGTTGTAATTTTCATTCTTTAATAAATGCCACACATTATTATTATTATTAGGTAATCAATCGGTTAAGGTAGGTTTTCGGATGGACACAACTATCAAATAAATATTTTGTTACTCCAAACAAAACACAATCCAGCAACCTACTCTTCATCAGGTCCCTCTTCATCTCTGTGTACTTCCTTCATGCCGTCCAACATCCCTATCCTGTTCCTGCCCTTTCCTTGTTTGCCTAGCATTCTCCCCTCTATTACCTTCTTCAACATTCCACTACCGCTCAATACGCCTTTCATCCATTTTTCCTGCCTCCATAGGATTTCTCTCAACAAACCCCTCTCCTCACCCACCATCTCCAGTACTTTCTCATTTGTTTTCCTTTCCGTCCATTTCACCTTCTCTAATCTTCTCCACACCCACATTTCAAAAGCCTCCAATCTACGTCTATCCTCCTGCTTCTGTGACCACGTTTCCGCGCCGAACATAGCTACGCTCGATATCAGAGTTTTTACGAGTCTTTTCTTAACCTCCCTATTCAACGTCCCCGTCATAAACTCCCTTCTCCTTGAGAAAGCCTCCTAAGTCTGACCTGAAGAAGGCCTCGGAGTAGGCCGAAAGCTTAAAAAATCTACATCTCGTATATATGCCTGCTGCACTTAGGTTTCTGGGGGATATTTTTTTCGCCCTATACTATATATCTCTACGTTTGATTCACCCGTCATCAACTCCCTCTTCGGCAAATAAATCTCCCCCCACACTATTTCACGGATGCGAGCAATCGAAATGGGACTCGCTAGATTTCCG
Organism: Hetaerina titia; assembly: GCA_037158775.1. Taxonomy (NCBI): domain Eukaryota; kingdom Metazoa; phylum Arthropoda; class Insecta; order Odonata; family Calopterygidae; genus Hetaerina; species Hetaerina titia. The sequence goes on along the minus strand of CM073774.1, from coordinate 70,972,014 downwards.
GAGATCCGGAGCTTTTTAATCCCCCTATCAGAAACCTTGCTTAATCACACGGAAAGCTTTTCAAGGTTGGAAATGTGTAAAAATTATGGAGAAAGAGAAAGAGGAAGAGAAGGGAAGGGGAAGTGGGGAAGAGGAATGAAACGGCTTCAATTACTTCATTCCCCTCATCTCAACCAAACGCACGCACGCACTTCCTCATCCTTTCTCCTTAAAAAAAACTTATCTTCCGTTTTGTTCCACCCTCCTCTTAAAAAAAAGAAACTTTAACTAACAATTTTTTCTTTGCGATCCCGTGAACACCGACGGAAAAATTAAAAAAAAAATAACTTTCCTCCTCGTCGCTTCACCGTCGGCAAAATAGGGTAAACTAAATGAAGGTGATTGGAGGGCTTTTCAGTTTGAGGGGAGGGGGTTGCTTTTTTCCGGAGGAAAATGAAAGATGCCCTTTCTCTTTCATTATTCCGGAAGATGGCGGGGGTGGGGGGGGGGGAGAAATCTATAATTAAAGACCCTCTTTAGTTGAGTTGTGCCCCTCCTCTACTCATCCCCCGCCCTCCCATTCCTTCTTGTCAACCCACCCTTTACGCAACCCCTCCCAGGTTAGGGTCTCCAACTAACCAATAGCCGCTTCAATGCTTCCCTCTCTCGCCCTTAACCCCCTTTCCAACCCTCGCTGTCGTTCTCGTAAAATCCCTCATGGTCTTATTCCCTCCCTCACTCCCCATCCACCTTTTTCGGAATTATTTCCCACACCCTCCTTAACTTTCCCTCCCTCTTTGATGTTTTTTTATATCAACCTTCGTTTGTTTTCCTCTCGGGCGGGCGGGTAGATAATAAGAGAGGGAGAGAGATGGCAGGAAAGAATGCGGAGGGAAGAGAAGGTTGTGGAGAGGACGAGGAAGGGTGGGGGGGGGTGGTTTCGGTTTCGGAAGAAAGAGAGGAGTAAAGTTCAGCATTAGTTTTCGGGAAATAGTAGTTGATCGGTTGGGGATGGGGGTGGGGCTCAAATGGTGAGTTATGAAGGACAGTGGAAGGAAGGAGGATTGGTGGAGGGTCGATAGGATGGGATGGGGAAATAGGTGAGGGTTCTAGGTTTTTTAAGGGGATCGGTTAATGAAAAGAAAAGCTTAGTGACAGGTAGACTGTTTGCAGGTGTATACACACACACAAACATACATACATACACACAAACACACATATGTTTTTTATATATATAACTTTTGGACGGCACAATAGAACACAGAATAAAACAGATGACACGTAAAAGGACACTCACACTGTAGATTATTTGAGCTTTCGGACTACTCCGAGGCCTTCTTCAGGTCAGACTGTGTTCTATTGTGCCGTCCAAAAGTTATATTGCTCTCGTGAGTACTTCCGCATCATCGATATATATATATATATATATATATATATATATATATATATATATATATATATATATACAGAGATTTCAGGTTCAGATTCTGACCTGAAGAAGGCCTCGGAGAAGGCCGAAAGCTCAAATCATCTACAGTGTGAGTGCCCTTTTACGTGTTATGTTTTATTCTGTTATATTGTGCCGTCCAAAAGTTATATATAAATGTATATATATATATATATATATATATATATATATATATATATATATATATATATATAAAAGGTCCGGTGTTCAAATCCCGTTTAAGGAAATATTTTTACATTCGTGATCTGCTCAAAAAACCGCCTTCCCCACATGTCCTGTGTTCGCCTTTTATGTGTTTTCCTATCCCCTTTCCTTATACCTATTTCTATGTTCGAATGAATATATATATATATATCTGTATACATATGTATTTAGATATATGTATAGTATATGCATGTATGTATATACGTATGCGTGTATCTATCTATATTTGAAATGGAATTTTCTTCGGCGACGCACAAATATATAAACATACAGATTTAGAATTTTTAAACATTGATACACAAAGAAAGGACACTCACACATGCAGTTCTTTATGTTCTTCTGTTTAAAAATTCTATATCTGTATGTTATTATATTTGTGCGTCGCACATACTAAAGGTGTTATCCACACAATGTATAATTGGAAGGGTTATGAGTTTGAACAGTGTGATTTTGAACGGAGTGTGATGTTTGACTGTGTATGGTGTGAAGCTGTAACCTGTGCGATAGTTTACGTACAGTCGGGAATTTCGAGAACCTTTTCATATTCCAGCTCCAGATCCACCATCTCCAGTACTTCCTTATTTATTTTCCTTTCGGTCCATTTCACCTTCTCTATTCTTCTCCACACCCACATTTTAAAAGCGCCCAATCTACGTCTATCCTCTTGCTTCAGCGACTACGTTTCCGCGCCGTGCATAGCTACGCTCCATATCAGATTTTTTACGTGTCTTTTCTTAACCTCCCTACTCAACGTCCCCGTCATCAGCGCCCTCGTCCTTGAGAAAGCCTCCTTACCTAGCGCAATTCTTCTCCTTACGCCCCTACTACTTTGACCGTGTTGGTCCAAATACTTCCGAGGTACGTAAGCAGTTCTACCTGCTCTATTTTTTCCCCTCCTATTTTAATGCTTAGCTTAGCCTTTTTCTTTCTGTAATATCGGTAACGCATTAATATTGATTCTCATCCCATTTCTATCGCAATGAACCTCCAATCAATCAACAATGCTTGCAAGCCCTTGGCTGACAGAGCAACTACTGCTTGGTCATCAGCATACCTAACCGATTTTACGAATGATATAATATATATATATATATATATATATATATATATATATATATTAATTTCATTGATATTTATGCACAATGTCTATAACTTTTTTATGCGTTTAATATTATAAATGTTATTCTCAATCTCGCCCGAAAATAAGGACGACTATCTATCCATCTAGACCAACCACTGTGGTCCTAATTGTGAACATTGGTGCTGTGGTGATTTGTAAACTGAATTCACCACTGCCTCACTTCTCCTTCACTCATTATTCCGTCTCTGTACACCTTACAAATTTGCCGATGAGTTTTAAATTTGGGTTGTGATTTTTGCCAGTAAAAACCTAAACATAGATCGCTCTTTACAATTCGCGGGATATTCTATTTCAGCGTACATTTTAACAGTTCGTACTGAGCGAAGTAGAAGAGCCACCACAGTCTATGCCTTACCACGGCAGGAGGCGTACAGCATGTAGGGACGTTCAGACACCAAAATGGTGGCTCTAGCCCTACCCATCGCAACGCTAGCCTGAAACGTATGTTATTTTCTGGTCAGGCATCGCAGATGTTATGACTCGAAAATTGTCTTGAGCTAATTAAGCTTTGATACCATCGCTACTAAATTGATGATGTTTTAGCAATAATTCTATCTGACCTAGAATGAATTGACATGATTTATGATTTGTATTTAATCTTCCGTGGCTAGCTAGCTGCTTTAATGATGTAGATAAGTGGGAATTGTCGAGTAATTGTGGAAAGTGGATATTATCAGCACCTGTTTCGGTGCCGTCACTATGAGCATGGTCATCCGTGGGAAGGAGGGGGGAAAGGCGGATTTAATACGAAATACTTACAAGGATACTTACGTGGATTGCAATACGGATGTTATGAAGTTTTTCGTCATCAGCTGTCAGATATGATACCCTCTCTCTAAGGCGAAATTTGCACCGTTCGCGAGGGTGTTTCACACCTTGATTTGCGCGGTCGTCGTGTTGAATTGCCATCCGCAAGAAATCGTGCATCCGCGATGAAAAGGAATGGCATCAGCCCCTACCGCATAAATGGGGTCGGAGGTTTTCGACCCCATTTATGGGGTGGGATCTAAAAAAAACCACAATTGGCAAACAAACGAAGTGAATGGTATCTGATTATCATTTTGGCATTCCTCTAAAACAACATTATGTGGGAAATTACTCCGATGGAATGAGAAAGAAGATTTTATTTCTCCTCATTGGAATTTTACTCAAATGGCTTTCATTTAACATGAGGCACTCGTGGGGGAATTATAGTATATGGGCAGTTATCCCAAAATGCTAGCAGTGTTTTGAGGTCGTTCTTGGCAACTAACTCAATCATCGCAGCGGTAATGTGCGCCTTAAGTTTTACTGATGTCTGTAGCCTGAAAATGGGCCTGTATATGACGTTGCTATATTCACGGAAAAGTAATTTAACATATTCTTATTATGCGTAGTCTTCCAGGTTGGAGTAGTCCATTCCAAAACATAGTATTACTCCCTGCTGCACAATTAATACCTTGGCCCTAATCCTTTGTCCTTTTCGGGCCAGAAGGAAAATACAATTATTAAAACCTCCATGGAGATAAGTACATCTAAGGGTAAAATGTTATGAAATTTATGCGGCATAATTTGAGCGTAACTTCGGTTAACGTTCCGGGGAGGATCTTAGTGGTTAATTTGCGGTGCTCCTTAATTTAACAGCCCTTTCCTATATACACACTCACACGCATATACATATATATATATTTTTTTCTTTATTTATTATGATAAGGTAATCTACCGGTTAAGGTAGGTTTATTAATGGACACAACTACCAAATAAATATTTTCTGACTCATAACAAAACACAATCCAGAAACCTACTCTATATCATGTCCCTCTTCATCTCTGTGTTCTACCTTCCTCCCTTCATCCCATCCAACATCCCTATCCTGTTCCTGAACTTTCCTCGTTTGCCTAACATTCTCCCCTCTATTACCTTCTTCAACATCCCACTGCTGATCAATACGCCTTTCATCCATTTTTCCTGTCTCTTTATGATTTCTCCCAACAAAACCCTCTCCTCACCCACCATTTCCAGTACTTCCTCAATTGTTTTCCTTTCGGTCCATTTCACCTTCTCCATTCTTCTCCACATCCACATTTCAAAAGCCTCCAATGTACGTCTATCCTCCTGCTTCAGTGACCACTTTTTCGCACCGTACTACGCTCCATATTAAATTTTTTACGAGTTTTTTTTGTTAACATCCCTACTTAAAGCCCTTGTCATCAACTCCCTACTCCTTGTGAAAGCCTATTTGTCTAGCGCAATTATTGTCCTTACGTCCCTACCGACCGTGTTGTTTCAAATCACTTCCGAGATACGTAAACTGTTCTACATGTTCTATTTTTCTCCTCCTATTTTCATGCTTAGCTTAGCCTTTTTCTTTTTGGAAAATCGCATAACCTTTACTTACTGAATTTTGGTTCTCATCCCATATCTGTCGCACTGAATGTCCAACCCACTCTGCAATGCTTGCAACCCCTTGGCTGACTGACAAATTAAAGCTTGGTCATCAGCTAACCTAAATGACTTTTACACGAGTTATACTACTCTTTATTCAGCCATCATCTTAACTGATTTAAACCTAACTGATTTTACGAATTCCCCACCGACTTTCATTCCTACCTCCATTTTTCCCATGCCTCTTCAATCATTTGCTTCACATATACATTAAACAGCACAGGTGATAATGAATATTTTAGGTCTAAGCGAGGTGGAGGAAGATAGGTAGGCAGAGAGGAGAGTTCGAGGTTGGATTAGCAACGGAGAGGAGGCGATAAGACGGTCGAGGGAGAGGTTTAGTTGTTGCGATGAGAGGATCTTCGCCGGGAAAAATAATTCGAGGACATCCGTTCGTCTTTTAAGGCAACATGATGTTGCGGGTGTCAGGGGGAGGGGCAGGTTTGTAAGAAAAAGCCCTTATTTTTGCGCGAGTGCTTGCCGAAAAGAGTTTGGAGAGAGCAAGAATGCGTATATCCACTTTCAATAACGTCCTTGGCCGAGTGATGGGGGGGATTATGTCCGGAAGAGGGATGAAGGGGAAATGTTTGGGTTAGGTGGACGTTATTCGGATGGGAAGAAGGAGAAGGGTCGTTGACGAAGGATGAAGGGGTCTATTAAACTACACCGGGTGGATTTAGTTCTTATGACGTGGAAGGAAGCAGATTGAAGGATAAGCCATTTAATGGGTGAAGTTTAAGGGCAGTTGTGACGTTAAGAGTTACTACGCCTTAAAGAAAAAAAAATGGAATGGTAGCTGCCCCCAGAAACGGATGGAGTTGCGAGCCATTGGGTTGAGAAATTAGTTACTCTATCAATTACTCTGAAATACCTACAGATAATAGTACAACTCTGACGAAAATATAAGTATACATGTATATATACACGTATGTATAATATATATATAGATGATGTGGAAGTACTCACGAGAGCAATATAACTTTTGGACGGCACAATAGAACACAGAATAAAACAGATAACACGTAAAAGAACACTCACACTGTAGATGATATGAGCTTTCGGCCCACTCCGAGGCCTTCTTCAGGTCAGACTCAGCCTCTTTCGGCCTCGGAGAGGGCCGAAACCTCAATTCATCTACAGTGTGAGTGTCCTTTTACGTGTTATCTGTTTTATTCTGTGTTCTATTGTGCCGTCCAAAAGTTATATATATATATATATATATATATATATATATATATAAAACTTAGACGTAAGCACACAATATGAGAACACATAAAAGGAACACTCACACGTTATTTCTTGATAATTTCGACGGAATTAAGGTCCGTCTTCATCAGAAGATTAGTTAGAACCAGTCCTAATTAATCGTCTGATGAAGACGGAGCTCAATTCCGTCGAAATTATCAAGAAATAACGTGTGAGTGTTCCTTTTATGTGTTCTCATATTGTGTGTGAATGTCTAAGTTTTGTATTTAACACTTCCGTGTTACTTCGAAGAAATATATATATATATATATATATATATATATATATATATATATATTTGATGACGGGGACGATGAGTAGAGATGTTAAGACAAGACTCGTAAAAACTCTGATATGGAGCGTAGCTATGTATGGTGCGGAAACGTGGTCACTGAAGCAGGAGGATAGACGTAGATTGGAGGCTTTTGAAATGTGGGTGTGGAGAAGAATGGAGAAGGTGAAATGGACCGAAAGGAAAACAAATTAGGAAGTACTGGAGATGGTGGGTGAGGAGAGGGGTTTGTTGAGAGAAATCCTATGGAGGCAGGAAAAATGGATGAAAGGGGTATTGAGCGGTAGTGGAATGTTGAAGAAGGTAATAGAAGGGAGAATGTTGGGCAGGCGAGGAAAGGGTAGGAACAGGATAGGGATGTTGGAAGGGAAGAAGTACACAGAGATGAAGAGGGACTTGATGTAGTTTAGTTTGCTGGATTGGGTTTTGTTTGGAGTTACAAAATATGTATTTGATAGTTGTGTCCATCCAAAAACCTACCTTAACCGGTAGATTACCTAATAAATAAAAAATAAATATATGTGTATATATATGTTGTATTCAATTGGGTAAGGTAGGTTTTACATGGACTTGGACAGCCCATCCTGTCTACGAACAAACACAACCGGAAATCATTGCTGCAGGAAGTCCGGAAATAAATATTGAATATTGAGTAGTTACACAAGAAATAAATTTATGTTATCTCACATCTTATGTTACTCCGTAGCTAAAGTTTGGTTATGATTTTGGTCGAAGGTCTTAAACATTGTGACGCAATGTAGATGTAGGAAAATATATAAATTTAAATCCCTTCCCACAGATGAAACATTTCCTAGTGGATGCTCTTGAACGAACCAAACACTTCATAAATTTCGTATGCCGTCCAATACTTCTCTCGAGTATTTTCGAAATGTACATATGCTGAGTGCATTCAAAAGTAGGTGTAAGGCCAATACATAATAATTTGAGCTGAGATGCCCAAATTGAAATTCGTGTACAACTATTTTGCATTTGAAGAGCAGTCAAATTTGCAGAAAAAAGCTACAGAGGTAATAAAAATTAAGAAAAAATTTCTTCGCATCAATATGCATAATTTGCTTATTCGGGAAAAATTCGTACTTTTTTCCCCCTCCAACGACCGACGTCATAGTTATTTTCGGAAGCCTCCGTAACTGTTAGACAACATTTATCTCATTTCATTTAGTACATAAATTCACCAGCCACTCCTCTGCAAGTGTAAAACTGAGTCTCGTGATGCATCCGTAACATATTCTCCACCGCATAAGTGTCCTCTGAGGAGTATTAGTAAAGGGGAAAAGATCCTGACTTTTAATAATCAAACCACTTTACTTTTCCACATATTGATTAAAGTGCGTTACAAACAGTTCCCATTCATTCTGTAACGTTTAAATGTCATAATAAAAAATTTTAACCTCAGTCAAATTGTTATTGTTCAATTCCTTTTCTGTGGGTGCACTAATATTTTTCAGCTCTGCCCTCTCGTTGAAACTGCACCAAGTGTGGAATGAAAATGCACGTTATGTCTAGGATTTTCGCTGGCGAGCACAAAATAAATACTTTAGAGACTTTTCGTTTTACCGGCGTCGGTTTCATGCACTGAAAACTCCGAGGGAGAATGTTATACCGCCTTCGCAGTGGGGATAATGCAGCGTCGAGAGTTTTGCTTTATTCACGGCAACGGTTAAAAAAATGCGATTTTACTGCGTCATAATATGTGTTTTACGTTGAAATTTATTCATGGTGGAGTCTTTCATAATAACGTAGGATTTACAAAAGAATAACTCCGCCATATTTGAGTTTTTTTTCTTTTTCAGAAATTTTTGATAAATTTTCTATTCCATGACCGCTCACGTTACAGGTGCAAGAACTGTGTTTATTTTTATAAGACTCATTCATGATTTGTGAGTTTTTTCGCCATGATCAAAAAAATACTTTAATTTTCTAGAGTTGCTTTTTATAAATTTGAAGTTCTTGCTACATATATGGTTCTTATGGTGGTGGAATTGCGCCTTGCTACTTACTAAAATCTAGCGTGCAAGTTCTCGGATAAATTTGTTGCTGCATCCTAAGGCACAATTATTTGTTATAATTAAGCATATGTACTTGCATGCTTGTAGAGTGAAGGGAGGTAGATGTGTATTTACATGCGTGTAAAATGATAGGATATTTCTATGATTGTATGCACCATTGTGGATTTGGGTTTGCATTCATGTGTTGGTTTTGAGTGCGATTTTTATTTTTTCCCTTTTTTGGGTGGTGACCTAACACCCTCCGCCACACGACCTTATGGCGGCTTACGGGGTATTATGTAGATGTAGATGTTAAAATGCCATTGGCACTTCTTTGGAAAGATCCTCAAGATAGAATTTTCAGGAATTTTGCTAAAGATTTGAGTTGGACGAGTCAGCAAGGAATTAGGATTAATTGGAAGATTATTGGATAAATGTAACGAAATGATTTAAATGAGTGGTGCTTACCTTTTGATAGTTTGGTCTCATGTTGATAATGTTGCTTGTGTAGGTCTGAGTTTCTTACGGTTTCATAGTACTAAACTTTTAAACCAAAACACTCTTATCCGTGTGTTATATCATTCTGTTTAGTCATTATTTAATTATTAGCTTCGTTTAAAAATATTAAAAAAATGGAACATGAAACTTTTTTATCAATATTTAGACTCGTTTTTTGCTAAATTTAAATGACATGTTCTCAAATGTTTTCAATTATTGATCTAATGTAATGATATTTTTATTTCTATGAGATGAGTTCCAGTTTTACGGTCACCAATTTTTTCTATGGACTGCAAGTAGAATGAAATATATTGTTGAGCTTAAAACACGCGGGTACAATCTGTCAACACAGAACCTAGATGGATGCACCGTACAGTTGATAGGGTTCCTAAAGGTGCCGCTAGAGTGAGGAGGGCGTGTTACACTTAAAATATCGTCTCTTAGTGTAAAGGAGCGGCATGTAATAATTTGTTTTTTTCACTTAAATGGTTTAATGGCACCCCTTCAGATTCATCGTCAACTGAGTGCAAAAGATACGTTCTAGTGTGTGTAACCGTTCAAAGAAAGCCGAAAATAGGCGTGTGGCAACGAACTAAGCAGACTCCGTCACGGACTAGCCGGATTTTCAAGTGGGCAGAAGACATACCCATAAAAGTGTTCAAGACAACCATGGACTCAAGGCTTTGGCATTATAGAAAGAGTATATGACCGTCTAAAGGGAGATCATGTTGAGAAGTAACAGAAATTTCAACTTCTTAGTGTACGTAGTTTTCCCAAAAGAAATAGGAGACCTTGTAGATGACACTAACCTCAAATCTCGACTTTCCATTCTTTCCCTAACTAATATTTTACACCCATGTAGGAAATCAATCTCAAATAAAGTTATTGGCCACCCTCTTTTAAATATTTAATACCGAGCTTGTGCTTTAAGTTTTCTATTTCTTTTCAAAAAGTCTACCTTTCCTTCCTTCCATCATTAACTTTATATATTTTGTTTAATTTTTCCGATTTTCTATAATTTATGCGCTTCTGTATCGTTTACACTTTCTTCATATTTCGTTAAGCTCGCACGAAGATTCTCATATCTCCCGTTTTCCAAAATATCGGTCCTGTGGTTTCCCTTCGGTTAATTTTTGGTAGCGGGCCTTTAATATTTTGGCCCTCCGCAATTTTGCGGCTCTCCTGCAGATTTCGTCGCCCCAACGCGAACTCCATTCCCCAATCGATTCATTTTTTTCGAATATATTTTTTCTTTTTAAACTCTTGTTCCGCCCACACCCAAAAAATGTTTCCGCATCGCTTCTCAAATCGCTCCATTTATTTTAATTTTTTACATTTTCAAATCTGTACCTTACAAGAACGAGGCATGGGAATATGATTTGAATTGAACTTAAAATTATGAGAATTAAACGTACAAGAGTGTGTAGTCATACATATTTGGAAAGAGAGCAATTACCACCCGAACGCCTACTGCATTGGGAACACCGCAAAGGAATGTGTAGACTCAATTAAATACCTAGGAGTACTTGGTAAATCTGATGAAAAGGTCAAAGAGAAATGTTATCTGTTGTTAGTTAGATCTCATTTAGAGTATTCAGCAAGTATATGGGATTCTCATGAAGTTGGATTAATTGCCGAATTGGATCGCTTGTAGCATGGAGGAGCCATATTTATGAAACGTTTTTATGATAAACGTAGTAGCGTTTCCAAAATATTAGAAGAGCTAGGCTGGGAATCACTCACGGAGCGAAGGTTTACAGATTGAAGCTCTTATATAAATTGGAAGGAGGTCTCTTTAGCAGTGATGCTGGAAATGTATTATTAGCCACATCGTACTACGGTAGGAGAGATTATGTCAATGAAATCAGAGAGATTGAGAGTAGAACAGATAGATATCAGATGTAATTTTTTCCACGAAAGATAGGGGATCATAATAACATCGTTCAACCGCGGTAGGGTCATATTCGGGTAAAATTATTCTGGTGTGTATTCACTCCCTGCCACACACCCTGGCAGTGGCTACAAAGAAAGAGGAAGTTCTCGAAATGCTTAGAATCTAATAGTCCATAGGGACAGTCTGAAACCGACCTTAAGCTAGGTAGAATACCTGAATACATGTACAATATGAAGTGAAGGAAAAATGAATTCTAAGCTGAAAGAGACTTTTAATCAATTTAAAAGTGGGGATTACCATTTCCTCGAAAGAATAACCCAACTTGCGCAACGCATTTTCGCTCAGTGACCTTTTCAATTGATTGGCGTTCATGGCTTCACGTGTTATTCTCTAGACTATGAGGGAAAAAACCAACTCCTACATTTAGGACCGGTTCAACCAGCCAAATATGTCCTTCGGTACCCTCCCTCCTCCTCTCTCTTCACCGTCTCCTTCTCCCACTGTGCCCTTCTATTCCTTTTGGGTAGCATCGACTTCCTGAACAACGTCAATCAACGGTAAGTATATTTATCGTCGATACACATCGTCATCGATACATCGGAATCGTTACATTTTCTCGCAGGTTTATCCTACCAAGCGCACTTATTTATTTCCCTCGGACAGGAAGAATTACAAAGTCGATTAACACATGAATAGATATATACATTTATAGGCTGAAATTTTTCAGAATTAATGATTTTATGATAAAAAATACACGGTTAATTTCACTGATAAGTCTGCAATAATTTAATCTTTGTGAAACAAATCATTCATGATAGGTATGATATTAGGATTTAAATAAACAAAATGAATGTTATGAGGTTTTAGACCAAAGAGGAATTTTAAGTGAAGCATTTAAATAGGAGATAATACTATATACTAGTTAAGGTGGGACAGTGTTTTTTAGCTCAAATTTGTCAAAATGATAGGGAAGTCAGAAGAAAAAAAGCGTTAGGAGTTTGCGAGAAAGCGGAATTGATGACAGGACCGTTGACATGATCCTTCTACCGCAGTACGATAAGGGTTTTAATACATTTTCAACATCACTTCTAAAGAGACCTATTTCCAATTTATGCAGGAGATTCAATCTGTAATTTAACCTTCGCTCCGTGAGTGATTTCCAACCTAGATTCTGTAATAATTTTGATACGCTACTGCGTTTATCATGACAATGTTTTACAAATCTAGCTCCTAAACGCTGCACGCGATCCAATTCCTTGAGTAGATAGATAGAGGTCTTTATTTGGGAAAAATTGAGACCAAATGGTCCCTTCTTCCATTGAACCCATAAGGGTAAGAATATTAAGAAAAGATCAATGAAAACTAGGAAATGGAGCGTAGTTATTGCGACGCGGAAACATGATCATTGAAACAAGATATGCACGTGTATAAGGTGTAGATTGGAGGATTTTGAAATGTGGGTGGGAAGAAGGATAGAATAGGCCAAATGAACGCAGAGGGGGAAAAACACAAAAAATATACCAGACATGATGAGAGGGGGGTGGGGGAGAGAGGGAGAAGTCCGAATGAGAGAAGAAAGATTGACGAAGGACGTTTTGATTGTCGATGGGAAGTTGAAGACTGTGGGGTAGCGGGAGGGCGTTTGAAAAACGGGGAAAGGGAAATAATACAGGTTAGGGATATTAGAAGGGAATATAAGGAGGAAGGTATTATGTGTAATTGAAGGAGGCTGTTCTTTCATATGTCAGTTTGTTTTTCGTTAGGCGAGGCTAAAAATGTATCGTGGTTAAGTCTGTGTCCAACCAAAACCTATCCTTACACTAAAGTCTATCAGACAATGACAATGCAAAGAAAATTAATATTAGAGAGACTTTTCGTACTTTGGATATCCGCTCAGTAGCTTGTCTTTCATATTTTTTTGAGCATCTTAGACAGCTTTTCTCAGGCATTTTTGACTGACATCCACAAATATGGACAATCCAATTTTGTCATTATTTAATACGCTTTGTTTCAACGTGGTTACGCCCCCAATCTTCAGCGCTCCAAGTCTTCCAATGTTCCCTCTCAGTTATTTTATCACTTCCCTCGGTGTGAATTCCGCTCGAAGTCTTCCTCATTCCTTTCACTCTGGTCCCCAACCTTCCCTTATCTCTTCCCCCAATCCATCGGCCGTGCCTCCCTCCTAATTCCCTCGCAATCCCTCAGTCTCCCTCCATCTTCTCCCCGAAGCTCCCTACTCCCCTCATCCCTAAATTCCGTCTCATTAATTCCCATCTTCAGGAAGGCCTTCTTCACACACACCCCACTCTCTAAAACCCTCTCAACCCTCCTCCTACCTCTCCTGTCGTCGCCTTCTCTCATTCAGGCCGACGCCCCATCTCCTCATCCCGTCAACCCTCAAAAGACCCTGGACCCCTTCATTCGTTTCCTTATCCCATTCAACCAGCCATCTTCTGTTTCCTTCATCCTACCCCCCACCCCTCACCAACCACGGGTGGAAGGGAGGTAGGGTGACGGTGGCATGAAAGGTTTATCCGACATGAATAATATCGAGTTTTCTCTCATCATCGGCACGCTTCGTTCAGAATGGTGGAATGAGCACCTATTGTGGTGGAAGGCATCGATTTTTTTTCAACCTCGAGGTTCAAGCGTCCGTGGCGTAATCTTCCTGAAGGTGCGTCTTTTTGGTGCAGAGAGAATGGGTTCTTGACTTTCATTTATACACACTAAACGCGGATGCGTCACATGTTCATTTTGTGTGTTCTGAATTTTTTTCAGTGTATTTGTATGCATCGTCTTCATGTGTTATCAGTCAATAGGATAATTATATAGGTAGCAGCCATCCATGACAAAAACCCATTAAATTTCAATCCTTCACATTTTAACGTTTTAATTCACTGGAATTTTTCACTGCCAACCTTTTGTTGTTCATCTTTGTCCTTCCCCTGTAATCTTCTCCTGTTGTAATCTTTCTTTCACTAATTGTTTTATTGTTATGATCTAACTGGAATTAAAAATCCAAAGAATACCAGAGGTTATAAAACATTTATTTCCATTGATCAATACGAGGTCTGTTAAAAAAGTATCCCCAGTTTTTGAATTTCCACGGGTTACCTACATTTGATTTTCCATTTTTTTGTGGCGCTATGTTGGTACTTATGTCTCTCACTTATGCCGAAAAGTTCGGACGTTTTGAATGCTCAGTTAATTGTTGATAGCTGTTTTTTTTACTTGGACTTGTTTAGGCTTGTCTTCGATTTTCACCTGTTCCAAAAAATGGTTCAAAGAATCTGTTTATAAAATTTTGTGTGAAAAACGATAATATCAAATGGGGATTACTTTGAAAAGGGATAAAATAGATATTCATGAATAAACAAATAACTTTTGAAAAAACAAAAAAGTTGCGATACGTTTTGAACTGATCTCGTTGATTCTTCCAAAGATTTAGTTCCTTTGTTTCTGCGAGTGTGATTAGAAAAATGTATAAAAATCACATTTTTTTAAAATTTCAGATTATTTCGTTTCTTTTTATGACAAGAATAAAAATTTTTGTAGTTTTCGAGACGAATAAAATGTTGTGTCGGAAGCGTAAATTTCTATATCCACGTAATACAAATACTGACTAATTAAAGTGAAGTGACACCTCTTACGTTTTAGTCAAATTTTCTTACAACCTGTCCAATGAAACCCAGCAACTTTTAAGGCCGATTCACATAATCTTCTGATGTGTGTATCTCAGGAAAGGTTTGGTTTCAGAGTGACCCCCAAGTATTTTGCCCGTTCAACGATTGTTTACCTAAATCCCATCTATTTTATAGTTTTCATCTCGTGCATCTTTTCTGTTTTTTTCCAAAATTCAGTACGTTGCATTTTTAAATATTTTGTTCGAACTCCGATACTTTCCAACACTTTGATATCTGAGAAAGCTAACAGTTTCAGGCTTAACTTTGTGGAATTCCTTCATGGTGAGGGTAAAAAAGAAAAGCTTTACACTTCCACACACTTTTACGAGGCGTGTTCATAAAGTAAGACCCTTTTGGTCACAGGAAAAAATATACTCATATGAAACACATTTTATTGGCACTTTTAGTTAGCTACAAACCTACTTCACTTATCTACATAATCGCCGTTCACTTCTAAGCATTTTTCGTACCGCTGCACCAGCTTCTTTAACCCCTCTGCATAGAAACTCGCCGCCTGAGGGTTGAACCAATCGACAATGCCATTCTTGAGTTCCTCTTCGGTTTCGAAACGTTGTCCACCGAACCACTGTTTCAAGTGCAAGAAGAGGAATTAGTCGCTGGGTGTAAGGTCAGGACTGTACGGTGGGTGGTTTAAGGAGTTCCCAACGACCCAAAAACTCTCGTCCACTGGACATTCTTTGCTCTTTGTGGTGGTCGGTGAGCATTTTCGGTACCCGCCTTGCACGCAATGTGTGGTATCCGAGGTTTTCCGTAACAATATTGTAGACAGTAGTGCGTCCAAGTTGAGAAAATTGTTCAACCCCGCCATTGATCGTCAATCGACGATCGCATCGCAGTTTTTGTTCCACTTGCGAAACAATTTCATCGGTCAGAATACTGGGCCTACCACTTCGCTCTTCGTCATGGACATTTGTTCGTCCATTTTTAAAATCACAGCACCATTGTCTAACCTTTCCTTCCCTCATAACTGTAGGTTTATAAACTAGGCGTAATTCCCGATGAATTTCAGCAGCCGACAATTCTTTTGCATACAAGAATCGTATGACAGAACGCACTTCACACCTGGCGGGATCTGAAACTTCTGAAAATTCTGAAACAAAACAAATGCTGCTATAGCTTCTCAAGTAGATGGCGCTGCAGGAGCAAAACTGTGTTCTGAAGCGCCAATATTTAAATATAAGCAAACGGTACTTACTTTAAGAATACGCCTCGTAATACAATACGACCATTGTTTCGATGCTGCGCATCATCGAGACCATGGCCGTATTGTATTAAAAGTTTATGGAAGTGTAAAGTTTTTCTTTTTTACCCTCACTTTGGTATTTGGTCTAAACTGTTAAACATTATCACTCATTCTGGCGGTATAATTATTTTTCTCTGTATTAAAACTCTCTACTTGATACACATCGTAAGCACCAAATTCTCCTAATTCATTTTTTGATACATTATCTCCGGGAATGTTCATCAACACTGACATTTGCTTCACACGTACGGACGTTTAACCTAATTTCTGGAAGATATATGGGAAGACTCTACTGAAAAAAAACATCGCCCTAAGCCCCTAAAATGACAAAAGTCGTTATATGCCCAGAAATAGCACATCTTATCTTCTGCGAAAACATGACCTACTTCTAAACTTTCTGAAACTATTTGCTCCATTTTCCGCAGCGCTGTCAGCGATTTTGTACGTATGCGCTAAGCATTAATGTATTGAACTGGATGTTGGCATTGGAGGTGATTGCCTATACGTATTAATTTTCTATCACCAAATCGACGTAACACGTCAGATTTCGAATGAGTTCATTTGCATTTTCGTATAGGGAAGTATTATGCCACCAAGTTATACGGAAATAGATGCACACACATACATATATACGTATATGTTCATATATATGAACATATACACACATTCAACTATATATACGTGTGTGTATGTATATGTATATATGTTTATATACATATATGTGTGTGTGCGCACATACATGCATATGTTATGAAAAGTCTTCAGTTGTTCACCTGATAATGAAGTTGTACGTTGAAACCTCTTGTCGTATCCGAATTATTTTTTTTCAATTAACAAGCAGTTGAGTTCCAATTCAGTTGCAATTAGGGTTCATAATGTTAACCCCGAAACAACTAAAGTTAAAAAAAATTAAACCAAGTTTTTTACGTTACTCATAAATATTTTATCGGTAAAACTGCACGCATTGTGCCCTTCATTTTGTTGCCACTTCCATCAAACGCCTCCATTCCAAGAATTACACACAGTGTTGCATCCGTATTGTTCCCCTTGAAGGAACACCAAGGTAAAAGATCGGTAATAACCGTTTGTCTACAGGGTTTATCCGGAAAATAAGTGTACTGAGCTCAGGAAAAAAAATTTATTACACTTTTACATATATTAAGCTAATATTCCTCAAAATAGGACCCTTGTGAGTCGATACACTTGCTCCAGCGGCGTTCCCATTCCTGGAACGCTGCCGCGAAGGCATCATCGGGAACCTCTCGGAGACACGTCGTCACGCCTCTTTGACGGCGTCCAAAGTCCCGTATCGCGTTCCTTTCAAACTCCTCTTTATCTTCGGGAATAGAAAGAAGTCCTGTATTAAATCTGATACTTTACATTCATATAAATACTTACGTAATCCACCAAAAAGGTGTTTGGTAAGGGTGCAAGTCCAGTTGAAATGGATAAAGCATGTGGGATAGGATGGGAAAAAGGAAAATGGATATTAACAAAGAAATTCGAGCAAAAGTGCAATTTTATGTACAAGTGTATTTTATGTTGCCCGAAAACCTAGTTCAAAACAAATGTTAATTTCACCCATCAAAATAATTCTTTGTTATGCAAAAAAAGAGGATTTAAAATGAACCATAACCATTTATACGATAGGCCTCCATCTTACTAAGACAGGTCACGGAGAACGGGAAAATAGGAATGGGAAATTGTATTAATTCATGGAAATGTAACTCTTGTTCCCCGATCCTTAAGTCACACGTATGAACATATGAGCATGAGGCATCTTCCCATACAGAGAGGGACGAGAGATGGATGGAGAATCTTGAAAACACAACAAAAAAATAATAGGGATTGTTGTAACGTGCATTACAATAATTATGCTCATCAATAAACCTTTTAGTCTGGGAAAAAGGTCATCTGATCGATTTCTTATTTTTTTAATGCATGAAGGTTCCTAAAATTGATCTCTACAGTGAGCGTCACCCCCCCTGATACGAGGGGGCGTATGTGCGTTTTTGGTCACGTGATGTTTGATCGGCAAGTTAGCAGGACGTAATTTGAATTCTCCATTGTGCCATTTCTTTCGAGGTTTTATCGATCTCCATCTCTGTGAATATGCATGTATCTTGCTGTAATCCGGTCGCTATAGTAACTTTACCCCACCCTTCAATATCTATATCCCGTTGGGAAAAATACCTTGCCCTGGGTGGTGTGCATAAAGCTAATTACATTCCATTCCACCTTCCCTCTCCCTCGTTCACCGAGGTCGCTTCATCTTAGGCCGTCAACTCCGGATGGTCTCTCTCGTCGGAGCACGAATAACTCAGTCGCGGCCTTGAGTGCTCTCCCATATACTTAAGAGAGCATACGCCGGTCTTGTGTGACTGCCTTAGTTCCTTGGGTGAAGTCACCGGGCTTACAGTAAAGTTCTCCTTAGTCTTGAGAGAAATTTAAGGATGTGCGAAATTCTGTCTTTCGTCGGGAAGTTTCTGCAGCCTTCTCTTCCGCGCCGTGAACTATTAAAGTTCGCATAAGTTTCGTGCATTGAAGGAAACTTAACTATAAAATGTAGATATCTTGACCGTATCCACGGAATTGTTCATTTCACGTACTACATGCGCTTCTAATTCCGCCACAAAAGTTTATGCGATCGAAATTAATTGATAGTCTACCGTTTAAAGTAAGGTTTGGTTTGAAACAGCTTGATTTTCGGCGAATTTCTTAGATTATCGTAAAAAACACAACCTTACACCCCAAGCAATACCTGTACAAACCCTTCTTGCCTTCCCTCCATCATTCTGTCCAACATGCCCATCTCCTTCCTCCTTCTACCTCGCTTACTTCTTAAAATCTGCGTAGAGGTACATTCTTAGGTGCATGTGAGTTGATGGTATATGCATTTGCATTCGTGTAAGTTAAAATGGATTTTGCAAGAATACAAGGTGTGTTAAAAAATTAACGGGAATTTTTTCATTTCGCGGGCTTGGAGAGTCCGACTGCCAAACTTTTTTTTATTATGTTGGTATATATGCCCCGTGAAGTATGATGAAACTTTCAGCTGTTTTCATTTTGGACTTTGTCTATGACAGCCACTAAGGTTGGACGTGTTTTATGAGCTCGGCAATCTTCGTTTTATTAAAAGAAATCGATCAAAGAATTTGAATCAAATTTTGCGTAAAAAATGAAATAAAGTGTATCAAAGTGTGTGAAATGTTAACAAAGGCCTATGGTGAGCCTGCTATGAGTAAATCAAGAGTTTACGAGTGGTATAAGCGTTTCCATGAAGGTCGTGAAGACCTTGAAGATGACGAACGCCCTGGACGCCCCAGCACATCAACAATCGACGAAAACGTGGAAAAAGTGAAAGAAATGGTTATGAACGATCGCCGAATGACAATTAGAGAGGTCGCTGATGATGTTGGAATATCGATTGGATCATGTCATGACATTTTTTCCAATTTTTTGGGCATGAAACGCGTGGCAACAAAATTCGTTTCAAGATGACTTTTGCACCACGATAATGCACCAGCTCACACTTCATTGCTTGTTCGTGAATTTTTGGCCAAAAACAATGCTGTAACGATTCTTCAGCCTCCATATTCGCTAGATATGGCTCAGTGTGACTTTTTCCTATTTCAAAAAATTACGAGAACCTTGAAGGGCCGTCGTTTTACAGCCGTAGATGACATTAAAAGCGCATCGCTGAAAAAAGTAGAGGCTATCTCAAAGATCGAGTTTGAGAAGTGTTTCGGGGATTGAAAGAAGCGCTGGCACAAGTATATAATCTCCAATGAGGACTACTTTGAAGGAGACAACATCAATGTATAAGAATACATTAATATTAAGTCCGAAAAATTAAAATTCCCGTTTATTTTTGAACACATCTCGTATATGTGTATCCGTTGGTGTGAATTGCCATTAATTTGTTAGTTTAGCATGTGGTTTTATTCTGTTTTACGAGTGTTAGTCTAACACCTCCCGCCACACACCCTTGCGGTGACTTGCGGGGTATTATGTAGATGTACGTAGTAGGCTGCTACTGTGAAATTTGTTAGTCTCGGAATATTTCTTTAAAATTTAACTTAAAACCGCATCAGCTCGTTTGACCTAATTCTGTTTTTATTATACCATGCATTATGTGATGAATAGGTCCAAGAGAAATGTTATCTTTCGCTGGTTTTCTTCGATCTATACAACTCTGTAAACCACCCCAAAGGTTGAAGCATATGACATTGATAAAAATATCCTGGGTTGGATATTGAATGAAGATTCATTGAGATATGAAGACTTTTTGAATGGTCGGGGACAGAGAGTCATAAATGGAGTCAGCACAAATGCAGAAGAAGTTACTACACGTGTTCTTCAGAAAAGTTTTATCGCACTCTATTAATCCTTTATTATGTCAACGACTTTAACTCCGTGGTTAATGCTTAGTAAGATACGTTTATTTTCCGATGACGGCTTGGTTTGGAGAGATATACGTAATCTTGAGAACAGAGCAGCTTTATCAGATGATCTTAATGCTATAAAATGCTGGTGCGACACTTGACAATGGAATTAAACTTGAAGTGCAAAGTCATATATTTTTGGAAAAATAGCAATTCCCCCCTGAACACCTATTGCATTAGGAACACCGAAATGTAATGTGTAGACTCAATTAAATACCTAGGAGTTGCCCTTACTCACGATCTCTCTTGGGTGCAACACATACGGGGACTATGTGGACAAGCTAAACACAAATTAAGATTTATTAAAAGAATATTGGGTAAATTTGATGAAAAGGTATATGAGAAATGTTATCTTTCCCTGGTTAGTCCTCATCTAGAATGTGCTGCAAGTATATGGGATCCTCACGAAGTTGGATTGATTGCCGAATTGGACCGCGTACAGCGTAGGGAAGCTGTATTTGTAAAACGTTGTTATGATACCCCTAGTAGCGTATCCAAAATATTAGAGACGGTAGGCTGTGAGTCACTCACGGAGTGAGGGTTAAATTACAGATTGAAGCTCTTGCATTAATTGGAAGAAGGTCTTTTTAGCAGTGATGTTGAAAATGTATAATTACCCCCATTTTAATACGGTAGGAGAGATCATGTTAGTAAAATTACAGAGATTAAGTATAGAATAGATAGATTTAAGATGCTTTTTTCACGAACGATTGGGTATCATAATAACATTGTTCGACCGCGGTGGGGTAAAAATATTCAGGTCAAAATTAGTATGGTGTGTACTCACCCCTGCCTCACACCCTAGTGGTGGCTTGCAGGGCATTAAATATCTATCTATCTAACACATAAAACCTCATTTCTCCAAAGTATCTACAAAGTTTTGTGCCTACGGACATGCCAAACAAATTTCTCACGTGCATAAAAGGGTCTATATTACGGAATACGAGAGGCAGTTACAGTTGTATGGAGGGATTGGTCTGGTGAAGCCAGGCATAGTCGCCAGTACATATATAAAATACTGAAATAATTTTATTCTTTTCACCAGGATTTTCCATTGTTTTTTCTCTTCTATCCCTTATGGAAGGAGTTCTCGAGTTATTCCGACTAACTCACTGATTTTAATCTTAAGGTGACTAGTTTGCCAAAGGAGAATTCTCCAATGCTCTTCTTTAGAGGTGAGATACGATTTCTTCTCCTTTTTTTTTCCCCATTCTTGCGACGGCGGACCGAGTCCCATTTGGAACATCTCCCCCATTTCCACATCCACCCACCCGCATCCTATCATTGCCCTCCTTTGGGTATTGTTGCGATAAGTTTTGTTGTATGTGGGGAGGCAGAGTCCCGAGCGCTCGACAGATCGCTTTTATCAACCAGTGATCTTTTGCCAATGGGTTAGTCATTTGGGAGGATATATATATTGTTATTATTAGGTAATCTACCGGTTAAGGTAGGTTTTTGGATGGACACAACTATCAAATAAACATTTTGTGACTCCCCACCTAGCAAACTAATCTATATCAGGTCCCTCTTCATCTCGGTGTACTTCTTTCCTCCCTTCATCCCGTCCAACATCCCTATCCTGTTCCTACCCTTACCTCGCTTGCCCAACATTCTCCCCTCCATTACCCTCTTCAACATTCCACTACCGCTCAATACGCCTTTCATCCATTTTTCCTGCCTCCATAGGATTTCTCTCAACAAACCCCTCTCCTCCCCCACCCTTTCTAGTACTTCCTCATTTGTTTTCCTTTCGGTCCATTTCACCTTCTCCATTCTTCTCCACACCCACATTTCAAAAGCCTCCAATCTACGTCTATCCTACTGCTTCAGCGACCACGTTTCCGCGCCGTACATAGCTGCGCTCCATATCAGAGTTTTTACGAGTCTTGTCTTAACATCCCTACTCAACGTCCCCGTCATCAACTCCCTCCTCCTTGAGAAAGCCTCCTTGCCTAGCGCAATTCTAGATATATATATATATATATATATATATATATATATATATATATATATATATATATATATATATATATTGAAACTTGAAAATCCCGCCATACGGCGCACAAATATTCATTCAAACAGAAATAGGTATAAGGAAAGGGGATAGGAAAACACATAAAAGGCGAACACAGGACATGTGGGGAAGGCGGTTTTTGAGCAGATCACGGAAGTAAAAATATTTAGCTTATCCCGGATAAGGAAATATTTTTACTTTCGTGATCTGCTCAAAAACCGCCTTCCCCACATGCCCTGTGTTCGCCTTTTATGTGTTTTCCTATCCCCTTTCCTTATACCTATTTCTGTTTGAATGAATATATATATATATATATATATATATATATATATATATCCATTCAAACACGTAATACCGCCATACGGCGAATAAATATTCATTCACATTGAAATAGAGATAGGAAAATGGTAACTTTATGATGTTGTAATCTTGCTAACCTACTGTCCATTCTCCTCTTGTGTTTGTCTATTTCTCCTTTGGTGGGTGTAACAGCTCCCTATTGCCATCTTCTGGGTAATGATTTGGAGCACTTTGGCGCTTTATAAGATCGCAGATTTCCGTGTAAAAGTACCTTTTCTGGATAGCTCAAGTGGTTAGAGCATCTTCCCGGCAAGTGGAGAGATCCGGTGTTCAAGTCCCGGTCGAGGAAAATAGTTTTACATTTGTGATCTGCTCACATCCGCCATCCCCACCTCTCTTGTGTTCGTCCTTTATGTGTGTTCCTTTACCATTTTCCTTATCTCTATTTCAATGTGAATGAATATATATATATATAAGTATATGTATATATATATAAGTATATATATATATATATATATAAGTATATATATATACTTATATATATATATATATATATATATATATATATATATATATATATATATATATATATATATATATATATATATATATATATATATATATATATATATATACGAGGGTCATCCGGAAAGTAGTACCCGTTCGTGCCGCATGAAGTGCTGACGACGCGAGTAGCCGCTGGACGAGGTCAGATAGCTTCAGTGGCTTGTCTGCCTTCTCTGAGCAAAGTTGCGTGACGCTAGCATTGCCTGTGTTGTTTCTGTGATTGTTTACAATGTTTAAAAAAATTGAGAACGCCGCCAGTTATGAAGTGAGGGCAGTGATTAAATTCCTCAATGCAAGAAACGTTCGCCCATGTGATATTCATCGCCAATTAAAGGAGGTGTATGGAGACAATGTAATGGACGAGTCATCTGTTCGGCGGTGGTGTCGCAACTTCAACATGGGGAGGGGGAACACACACGACGATGAGCGTTCGGGGAGACCGTCTGCCATTACAGACCAACTGGTGAGCTCAGTTGACGAATTCGTGAGGAACGATCGGCGCGTCACAATTGATGACATCTGTGAGCATTTTCCCAATGTTTCTAGAACAAATGTTCATGAAATTGTTAAACACCATCTGCATTATGCCAAATTTGTGCAAGATGGGTCCCTCGCATGCTTACAGATGAGCACAAAACCAAGCGTATGGCTGCAGCACTGACGTTTTTGGGACGTTATTCTGATGAAGGAGACTCTTTCTTGACTCGCATAGTTACTGGTGACGAAACATGGGTTTGTTATGCATCACCTGAGAGTAAACGACAGTCAATGGAGTGGCATCATGCTCATTCACCAAACAAACCAAAAAAATTCAAGACAGTTCTGTCCACCAGGAAACTCATGGCAACCATTTTCTGGGATCGACGAGGTGTATTGCTTATTGATTTTATGGCCCGTGGAGACACTATTAATGCCAATGCGTATTGTGAAACATTAAAAAAATTACGGCGGGCAATACAAAATCGGCGGCGAGGTCTATTGTCTACTGGTGTCATTCTCGTTCATGACAATGCCAGGCCTCATGCAGCTGGGATAACGCAAAAACTTTTGCAGCAATTCAAATGGGAAGCTTTCGACCATCCACCGTATAGCCCGGACTTGGCCCCTTCAGATTTTCATCTCTTTACAAAGCTTAAAGACTTTTTGGCAGGAAAAAGATTTGACAGCGATGAAGAACTTAAAGAAGGAGTGACCCTGTATCTCAATGAGCTGGCGGCGAAGGACTATGCAGCAGGAATACAGAAACTTGTCACACGTTATGACAAATGCCTTAATTTGCTTGGAGATTATGTTGAGAAGTAGTTTAAAGTATCCTCTTTCAAATAAAATTTTTTATGTTTGTTAATATTTACTTTTGTGTCTTTATTTCACGAACGGGTACTACTTTCCGGATGACCCTCGTATATATATATATATATATATATATATATATATATACAGATGCAGTATACGAAGCGCATGCCGATTAAAGTCCGCCTCACACTGTGCCATAAATACTGGATAAGAAAGATCGTTCAAATTGTGCATACTCATCTGGAGATGGTCCATCTATCTGACAGGTCGCCGCGTCGCGTCGAAAAGCCAAGAATTTCTGCCCGCAAATTTCTCCAACTCCACAATCTTCTTCCATTCCTCTCTCTTCATTCTCTCGTTTGGATGCCCTACTTTAGCATAAATGCGATATCCTCCCATCTCATTCTTGGCCTTCATCTTCGTCTGATTCCACGTAATCTCATGTCGAACATCTTCATTTTCCATGGCATCCTTTGACCTCTCCCCTACGTGTCCGTGCCATTTCATTTCTTAAATTCTGACTAGTGCGTATTTTCTTCATAACATTAGGAATATTAAGTGTAGAGCATATAGATTTGGCATTTCTTTAGATTCGAGGTCAACAATTCTAGATTAGATACATGTACGAGTATGTGTTCAAATGTAAGTGAATGACGAACACCAGAAAAAAACATGGTTCAATTAAGAAGCAAAAGCACATGTCGTTCTCACGAAAATCTGATATTAGGTGAAAAATTATTCAGAAGTTGCAATAGCTTTAACAATAACATCTCCTAAGTGCATTTTCTTCAAATGATATTGATTAATTTTTGGGAAAATAACTGTCACTACTGCATGGTTTGACAATTTTGGGAATCAGAAATCAATAAAAATTGGTTTAAAGAGAGTATGTTTGAAAATATTTTTATAAATTAACTCTTAATGAGTACATTGTAAACTTTTTGTGCATATCATATCTGTTTACGGAATACCGACGAATGTGTTTTTTAAAAATTACTTCTTCTCCTCACTCTTTTTCAATACGTTGAGCTAAGGTGACAGTTTTGAGACTCGTAGTCATGATTCTAAATTTTTAAAAAAGCCTTTTTGTAGGGTGTGTGGTTAACAGAGTTGCCAGAACTGATATGGGACACCAGGTAGCAGCAGGTAGGTACAGGGAGTATGCCTGTATGGTACGGGAGCCATAAACCACACTTAAATCACTTAAACATTCAGAATGACGGTTTTCGACTGCGAGGCGGAAGAGATATCTTTATGTGTGGAGAAGTATTTTACGCCTATAAACCGCAGTGATCGCACCTGTACTATCACTTCCTACAGTTAAAAAAAATAACCAATTATTGTAAATGACAATTGAGGCAAGCTTAATTTTTGATGTTGCATCACTGATGTTTTATCATCTCATGGCTCATAGTTCTCCTATCGGTGGAGAATACTATCTAAATGTAGATTGATGTAAAATGCAAAAGAATATACCAACTTATCGATCAAAAGAGAAATTTTCGAGTGGGACTTTTGGAGTTTGACCCCAATTAAAATATATAATGTCTCCACATTGGATTTCTAGTCAAACCTTTTATCTTTCACCAGAAAATAGGACAGTAAAGGTTTTTTTTATTATTTAATAGGTTTATCGGCTCAAAAGGGAGGTTGAAAGTTTGCCCCATCTTCTCTCGTTCATATTAAAACTATCGTGGATTTGATTGGCAGATAGTGTGATTTTTTGCTCTCAGTCTCAGAAATATTATCCCAATCGATGTTTTACTTACGTAATCAAAATGTAGAAAAGGATGAAAATCGACATGTCGTAAAAACTAATTGTTCACTAATCGGATGACATCTATTCAAAAGGCGATACGATTTACGATTTTGTTCTTGATATCCAACATAGTGAACGGGACTTGTTTTTTTTTCTCCTGAACAAATGAGAAAAGCTGTGTGCAAATCGATCGATGAACGCGAATAACTGATAGTTCGGGCCAATTCGGGGTATATGAATGGTCGGAATTACCCAAATGTCTATAGCAGAGAACTAAAGGGAAAGGGAGGGGAACGAGTGATGCTTGGGACGGTGCTAAGAGGGTTGAGTTACAGGGATGTGCGGAGAATGCCGGGAGACGGTTTTATTTAGGGGAATCAGGGAAAAACGGAACTCCCATTTAATTTAGTCCGTCGTTAATAATGGATAATCGCCGGTGCGTGGTCGAGGGGGAAATTTAAAGGTTATGGCTCACTCTCAACGCCGCTCCGGATACCACCAGACCTAACCGGGCTGTCGTCCAATTTTACGTCCATTTATCTTAGACCTAAAACCTTTGTGACTTCAAGAAAATGGTTTCCGCTCGATTAAGGTCACATGAATCCATTCGAATATTTCGTGTCTTTTACCCTCGCCTATTTTTTTCTATGAAATATCTTTGCGTTTAATTATATATTCGTTTACACTTTCACGATTTCTCTTGGCCAGGGTTTACACAAGTACACAAAAGGATGACACGGAAAGAAGAACAGGAGATTAATCGCGATGGAAAAATTGTCACTTGAATGGGGGACAA
Organism: Hetaerina titia; assembly: GCA_037158775.1. NCBI lineage: Eukaryota > Metazoa > Arthropoda > Insecta > Odonata > Calopterygidae > Hetaerina > Hetaerina titia. The sequence goes on along the minus strand of CM073774.1, from coordinate 70,944,739 downwards.
TGGTCATCGAGATTTCGGTCAGAGTCGTAAAGACAAGATTGCACAGGAAAGGATTCGGGGACACGTTCTTAGTGGTAAGAGATAAGCGCAACTCAATCCTTGTTAGATGCGGGCATTACGAAGAATCGTAAAAATAATCTGGATAGAGGAGGATAAGAGGAAAGAAGTGTTGAGATGGAATGAAGGAGGTGAAGTTCTCGAGGTATACTCTTAAAAGGCGAGTTAAAAATTAATAGAGGAGGAAGAAATAGGTAGTGAGACGTTAAATAAGAGGATATAATTAGAAGAGGGGATAGGAATATAATAAATATTTCAAAAGAAAGACGTAAGCTGACCCTAGGTGGGAATGAATAAGAAAAGGAATATTTTAGTACGAGGATCAGGCAATTAATGAGTCACAAACGTCAGATTAACCTTATATTATATTCACGCATATTTTGCCAGAAGTTGGTGGAATATGTACGTATGCTTGTCATAGAGGCTGCGTGACATCTCGCGGTCAGTCAGAGGCAACTAGTGAAAGATGAAAGGTGTGTTGCATGAGTGTATACGAGAAGAATAGCTGTTACGAACATATATACATATGAACATATATATATATATATATATATATATATATATATATATATATACGCGGGTCGCAGTGGTCCAGTGGGTAGAGCGTTGGACTACTGACCGGAGGGTCCCGGGTTCGATTCCCGGGCAAGGCACTTTGGGCACCTGCAGCTCCACCCAAGCTAGTTGATTATTCGGGTACCAGATCTTCCTGGGAAACCATAACCGGCACAGGGAAAGGAACTGGCCCCCCTACCCTGATGTGTGAATATTCACACGCCGTCGGGCTTATTACATGGGTGAGCTCTACCATCACCTACTAAACCGACCTTCCGGTTGATTACTGTGTTTATGGCTTTTTATATATATATATATACATTCAAACACGAAATCCCGCCATACGGCCTTCCATAATCCTTCTATGTGAATGAATATATATATATATATACATATATATATATTTTTTTTTTAGGTAATCTACCGGTTAAGGTAGGATTATGGATGGACCCAACTATCAAATAAACATTTTGTGACTCCCCACCTAGCAAACTAATCTATATCAGGTCCCTCTTCATCTCGGTGTACTTCTTTCCTCCCTTCATCCCGTCCAACATCCCTATCCTGTTCCTACCCTTACCTCGCTTGCCCAACATTCTTCCCTCTATTACCCTCTTCAACATTCCACTACCGCTCAATACGCCCTTCATCCATTTTTCCTGCCTCCATAGGATTTCTCTCAACAAACCCCTCTCCTCCCCCCCCATTTCTAGTACTTCCTCATTTGTTTTCCTTTCGGTCCATTTCACCTTTTCCATTCTTCTCCACACCCACATTTCAAAAGCCTCCAATCTACGTCTATCCTCCTGCTTCAGCGACCACGTTTCCGCGCCGTACATAGCTACGCTCCATATCAGAGTTTTTACGAGTCTTGTCTTAACATCCCTACTCAACGTCCCCGTCATCAACTCCCTCCGCCTTGAGAAAGCCTCATTGCCTAGCGCAATTCTTCTCCTTACGTCCCTACCACTTTGACCGTGTTGGTCCAAAACACTTCCGAGATATGTAAACTGTTCTACCTGCTCTATTCTTTCCCCGCCTATTTTAATATTTAGCTTAGCCTTTTTCTTTCTGGAAAATCGCATAACCTTTGTTTTATTAATATTTATTCTCATCCCATATTTATGACACTGAACCTCCAATTCAGTCAACAATGCTTGCAACCCCTTTGGCTGACTGAGCAACTAATGCTTGGTCATCAGCAAACCTAACCGATTTTAGGAATTCCCCTCCGACTTTCATTCCTACCTCCAGTTCTTCCCATGCCTCTTTAATCATTTCCTCTACATATACGTTGAACAGTACCGGTGACAATGGGCAACCCTGCCTTACACCTCTTCCTAACACTGCCCATCCGGACTCTCCGTTCCCCACTCGCACCTGAGCAGTCTGAGACATGTACAGGTTGCGGATCAGTCTCCTGTCCCTCCAATCCATTCCTATTTTCTGCAATACACGCATTAATTTTTCCCAATTCACTCTATCAAACGCTTTTTCGAAATCTACAAAACAGGCAAAAACGTCCTGATTGTATTCTATATTCCTCTCGACTAATGATGTCATTACTGCAATGGCATCACGCGTACCTCTTCCTTTCCTGAACCCAAACTGATCATCCCCTAAGTAATCATTTGCATTATATATATATATATATATATATATAATTATTATTAGGTAATCTACCAGTTAGGGTAGGTTTTTGGATGGACACAACTATCAAATAAATATTTTGTAACTCCAAACAAACAAAACCCAATCCAGTAACCTAAACTACATCAGGTCCCTCTCCATCTCTGTGTACTTCTTTCCACCCTTCATCCCATCCAACATCCTTATCCTGTTCCTACCCTTTCCTCGCTTGCCCAACATTCTCCCATCTATTACCTTCTTCAACATTCCACTACCACTCAATACGCCTTTCATCCATTTTTCCTGCCTCCATAGGACTTCTCTCAACAAACCCCTCTCCTCACCCACCATCTCCAGTACTTCCTCATTTGTTTTCCTTTCGGTCCATTTCACCTTCTGCATTCTTCTCTACACCCACATTCAAAAGCCTCCAATCTACGTCTATCCTCCTGCTTCAGTGACCACGTTTCCGCGCCGTACATAGCTACGCTCCATATCAGAGTTTTTACGAGTCTTGTCTTAACATCTCTAATCAACGTCCCCGTCATCAACTCCCTCCTTGAGAAAGCCTCCTTGCCTAGCGCAATTCTTCTCCTTACGTCCCTACCACTTTGACCGTGTTGGTCCAAAACACTTCCGAGATATGTAAACTGTTCTACCTGCTCTATTTTTTCCCCGCCTATTTTAATATTTAGCTTAGCCTTTTTCTTTCTGGAAAATCGCATAACCTTTGTTTTACTAATATTGATTCTCATCCCATATTTATCGCACTGAACCTCCAATTCACTCAACAATGCTTGCAACCCCTTGGCTGACTGAGCAACTAATGCTTGGCAAACCTAACCGATTTTACGAATTCCCCTCCGACTTTCATTCCTACCTTCAGTTCTTCCCATGCCTCTTTAATCATTTCCTCTACATATACGTTGAACAGTACCGGTGACAATGGGCAACCCTGCCTTACACCTCTTCCTAACACTGCCCATCCGGACTCTCCGTTCCCCACTCGCACCTGAGCAGTCTGAGACATGTACAGGTTGCGGATCAGTCTCCTGTCCCTCCAATCCATTCCTATTTTCTGCAATACACGCATTAATTTTTCCCAATTCACTCTATCAAACGCTTTTTCGAAATCTACAAAACAGGCAAAAACGTCCTGATTGTATGCTATATTCCTCTCGACTAGTGATCTCATTACTGCAATGGCATCACGCGTACCTCTTCCTTTCCTGAACCCAAACTGATCATCCCCTAAGTAATCATTTGCCTTACTCTCTATCCTTTAGTTGATGATCCTGAGAATAACTTTAGCTGCGTGGGATATCAAACTTATTGTTCTGTAATCCTCATTTGATATAGCCTTTGTCTTTTTTGGAATAGGAACTAACACCGGTCTCACAAAATCTTCCGGCCAGATTCCTTCCTCATAGATACTACGAATCAGTCCATATATGGCCTTCTTCCCACCTTTCCCTGATCATTTCAACATTTCTACAGGAATATTGTCCACCCCCACTGCCTTATTTGCTTTCATCTCCTTTAATGCCCTTTCTATTTCATCGTCGAGTATGCCTGGACCTAAGCTATCTTCTTCTACGTCATGTTCCTTTTCTATGTCTAATCTTGTCGGCCTAAGATCTTTACCATACAGTGTAATAAATAAATAAATAAATAAATAAATAAATAAATAAATATATATATATATATATATATATATATAAAACCATAAACACAGTAATCAACCCGAAGGTCGGTTTAGTAGGTGATTGTAGAGCTCACCCATGTACCAAGCCCAACGGCGTGTAAATATTCACACATCAGGGTAGGGGGGCCAGTTCCTTTCCCTGTACCGGTTATGGTTTCCCAGGAAGATCTGGTACCCGAAAAATCAACTAGCTTGGGTGGAGCTGCAGGTGCCCAAAGTGCCTCGTCCGGGAATCGAACCCGGGACCCTCTGGTCAGCAGTCCAACGCTCTACCCGCTAGACCACCGCGACCTACATATATATATATATATTTATTTATTTATTTATATCTATTAAACACACAGAAACATGAAAGAAGGACACTAACAGTAGATATTTACGTTACGTAAATATCTACTGTAAGTGTCCTTCTTTTATGTTTCTGTGTGTTTAACATTTATTAACCTAGTGTTTGTGTGTTTGTGCGTCGCCGGAGTGCGTCATTTTCAAGATTATATATATATATATATATATATATATATATATATATATATATATATATATATATATCTTTGAAATTGACGTTCTTCGGCGACACACAAGCACACAGATACAAAATATTCAACACACAGAAACACAAAGAAAGGACACTCACAGTATGTATTGACGTTTCGACGGCTCAACCGTCGTCCTCAGTCGTCGTCGTCGTCCTCATATGATGATGACGGTCGTGTCACCGTGTTCTGAAATGGACTTTAGTGCCTCGACGAAGTTTCTTCAGGGACTGTTGCAAAGTCAAAAGAGGTAAAGCGAGAAAAGTCGTATAAACGACAGATTTAAGATGCCATTTTTCTCACTAACGATAAGGTATCGGGATATTTGTAGGTGACAGGACTTGAAGAAAAAACTGCTTTTATTTTTTCATCTGTAATAATATCATCATAGCATCCAATGTTATTTTATTATCCTTTAAACTAGTGGTTTGTTTCATATGCATTAATAAGTATCTCGCCCTTAAGTACAGTGGTGAGTAAATCTATAACTGTTACTGTCCCAGTTATTTAAATTATTTGATATATTAATTGATATCGGACAGTGAATAAAAACTCAAATTTTTTATGCTGCATCCCTGGTGTCAAGTCACCCCCTTACACACTTTTGTAGTGAAATGAAAGGTAATATGTCGGTGTTACTATGTCTGCCAGCTCGCGCACTTTCAGTCGACGATCAACCAGTATCACTTGGTGGATTTTCTTCACCGTTTCTGGAGTCGTCACCTCATTTGGTCCACCAATGCGATGCTCGCCTTGACAGCTCGTACGGCCTCGTTTAAACTCTGCTACCCAATAGTTTACTGTTGTAAACGAAGGAGCAGACTAACCCACAGTAGAATCCAGTTCAGCTTTTATACTAATTGGGCTGAGGCCTTTCAACTAAAAGTATTGTATCACATTCCAATTCCCTCCATTCTCTCAAATTCACTAAAAACGTTCACTATTGCGGCTGCCAAACATATAGTAAGCAACGTGGCATCTTCAAACTTGAAAAATATGCCTTATAGATTGCGTAATTTCTAATACAGTGATTTTTAAATCAAATACCGCCATCTCTAAGACAGGCCGGGTACTTCTTGGACCACCCTCGCACATTTGATCCAACCTTCAGTGTCGCATACTCTTAAAATATCTTTAATAAATGTTTGAGAATTGCTTATTTGATATCCTAGTCCATTTTATCGCCCAAGATAATACATTTGTAATTAGAAAATGTGGGAATTTCATTTGCATAAATGTTTTAAGTTTTATTCATTCTTAAATTTGCAAGTTTTCTACACTCTGATACCTGACACAGAATCTCCGAAGTTATGGTTTTCTGGTGCGCGTACATTATCATTTTTCTCCCTTTGTTTCCCACTAAGACAAGGAGATATTCCTGGACCAATTGGTGCATTTATTGATTCGGTTACGTAATTGTCAAGGCAGTAATGAATTTCCAAAACAACTCGATCTGGAAATACAGGCACCCAGCAACGAACGGGTCGAAATACGGATTTCCTCCTCGAAGCTCCGTGGTATATTGTAAGTGCTACACAATTAAGGCCTAAGGCCAAGGAATGGGCTTTTCCCCCCAAGCTGTAACTTTACCTCATTTATATTCACATAAGCGGCAGTCTAATTGAAAACATATTTTCTTATACACTCATTTAATACATACAAAAGGCGCACAATTTGTTCTGTTTTTCTGTCTAGTCTTCATGTAAAGGAAAAAGGTGTAAGTATTCAAGTGTATGAATAACTTCAGCAAAACCACAACCATGACTTTAGCAGGTCTCACTGTTTCACTGCTTCAAAAAAACGAATGACAGAACACAATTCCTCCTCCTTGGTGAATTTGTTGGAGCAGCCATTTTTAGCCTACTGTTGCGATCTGGTATTGTGCTGCCATCTGTCAGCCATCTTAAGTATCAATATTGAGTGCCAACAAGAGAGTGAATTGTTTTTTGTCGAATTTTCTGAGACCGATTACATTTTTTCATTTTATTGAACCTTGTATTTCTTCCATTTAGGTTTGGTTCGTCACTCGCAATTTCCATACAAGAGCTAATACTCGACTTTATGGTTTTTTTGCCACATCCTTTGAAACATTGAGTAATTGAAATATTTTTTCAGCCTTAATAAACTTTTAGTTTAGAACGATTCTAATACTAGTGTTTTCAATGAAACCTCGGGAGCCTTGAAGGGACACAGACAACGACTCTCTGGCATGATGCACGAATTTCACACGAAGTAAAGCTTGTTAGTACATGACGCGCTGGGCAGTCAGATATAAAGCCAATATTTACATTGATTACTTTAGTTGATTCGGTAACATGAATATTGCCCTAGAATGAATTCATTTGTAAAATATGTCTCCTACAAACGTGTACCGTTCAAAACTCTCAATGATTTGACCAATAAAAATCCCAGAAATATATGACGCAGGGTTGAATTTAAATGAACTCAGTAGTCTCGTAGATGTATTTTCATTTTGAGGAATATCAATTCAATGAACGTGAATTTTTCATCCATTCCCATTTCATTATAATGTTTACTTTGGAAATTAAATTTAGGTTGCTTTGAAAAGTTAAAGTCTACTGTATGAGTCTTGATTTTGCAAAATCCCATTTTATACGTAAAAAGATATTGCTTAATAGAAAAATTCTACTTCTTTGGAAGGAGCTAGAGAAAATAAACCCTAAACCGAAAAGAGCAAACAATTTCTAAACGGGATTTTACCTCAAATAATCTTTCGTAAAGTGTAACACTTGTATTGTTGATAATATTTCGTATTCCTCTCATTTAACTTAGTCACCATAGTCTGAGACAAAATTAAAGCTTTCAAAATGATTACTTTTCAAGCAGTTGCTTGTGAAGCCCTTGGAAGCTTCTGCCATGCTATATATTTGATCCTCTTTGCACGAATTCTGCACATGTAATTTTTTTCATTGCTTTGTGTTACTGCCCTATGAGGACTAAGAAAAACCTAGAGGACTAAATACAGATCCCGGAAGAGCTGCAGGGGGTCAAAGCAATAGAAAAATAAGAAAAAGAAGAATTGCGTGAGGGAATTCTTTTTTAGGAGGAGGAATTTAATGATAGGGAATTTGAGTAAGGATTTTAAGAAAAGTTGACATGCTAAACATTTTTTTGTAGCGTAGTTATGTAAGGCTTGGAAATATGATGATTGAAGCTGGATGATAGACGTAGATTGGAGACTTTTGAATTTCGGGAGTGGAAAATGATGGAGAAGGTGGAATGGACCGAAAGAAAGGCAAACGATCAGGTGCTAGTGGGGGGGGGGAGAGGGGGTTATTGGGAGGAATCCTATGGAGGCAGGAAAAATAGGTGAAAGGCATATTGAGAGGCATTGGGATGTTGAAGACTGTAATAGAGGGGAAAATGTTAGGAAAACGAGGAAAGGGCAGGAAAAGGATAGGGATGGGGGAAAGAAGTACACAGAGATGAAGAGGGACCTGATGTAGATTAATTTGCTGGATTGTGTTTTGTTAGGAGTCACAAAATATTTATTCGATAGTTCTGTCCATCCAAAAACCTACCTTAACCGGTAGATTACCTAATATATTTATGTATATATATATATATATATACATATATATATATATATATATATATATATATAATGTGTTTAATAAAACGGATATGAAGAGGGACTTTTTGGCAAGCATTAATTGAAATCCTTTGAGCTTTTTCTAATACTGGCTATATTAAATGATATATTCAGTCCCAGAGACTTTTTATCGTAGCAGGATGTTGAGTGTGCTTTTTTAGGAGAGAGAAGAGAATCATTTTATATGTTTTGTCCATCAAAAATCTATCTTGGAGACTTGTCCGTGATTGAACAAGAAGAATCTCAACTTTAATTAAAGACCCATTTCAGTCTTTTACATTAAAAATATAAAATATATCAAGAAATATTTCATAGTTTTAGGAAATACTCGGACAGATATCCCAACATATGATTTAATTCGTCAGGTCGTCTCTTTAAGGTTTCCTTATTAAATCTGTTCTGTTTCGGGTTTGAAATATTTTTTTTTATTTTACCACTGTTGTCACCTTTTTCTCTTAGAGAGGTTTTGTTAAGTTCCTTTTTTTAAACTTACCCGTGAGAACTTTATATACTTTTCTCCATCTGGAATTCCATATCTTTCTCTTATGAATTCCTCAGTCATGGCTACCGGCCATTACTCTCAGCTTTTTATTTTGCTTCCTACTTTCAAGATGAAAGTTTAGTTTTCCTCCTTTGCACTTTTACTAATTTTGTCTTAAAAGTGGTCAAAAAGACGTCTAAAAAACGCGAAAAGTTTCGCAACTGCTATTAGTGAAATAAAGTGTGTCCGGTCTGTTATTACTCATAAAAGTGTAATTTTTTTTAGTCTTTACCAAATTAACTGCTTCGTAAAATTTCGTAACTAGTTTTAAAAATAAGTGTACTTATTTCGTATTAGGCATTCATAAAAATAACCAATGCATCAACACAGTGGTATAGTAAATCGTATCAGCTAGTGGGATAGTCCAACCCCATCTCAAAAATGGGTTCGTATTTATTTTTTTTTTATTAAAGTTCACTTGAGTACTATCATCATTATATCCGGTTTCTTGTACTCAAATGCAGATAGAAGCCTAATTTAAGTCATATTTCGATAATATACATATGAATAGCATGCAGTGACCTGTAGATTTTATCATATTATAGATGTATTGCGCGATTTGTTATCAAAGAACTCACTCTTTCATATCAAACTGCAGGAATAGAATAATATGGACTATTTAAGACCAAGGAGTAATGTTGCTTAGAAGAAATTTGGGGTCTACCGTTAATGCTTGATTTTTTGTCATCAATATCTATTTTTGGTTTCTTTACCTTATTAAAGAATTCATTTTAATCCATTGGTCTTGAATCATCAACCATGTGATTTAAAAAACGAGTTTTTTTAATGGTTAAAACGACAATATAACTTGGAGGAATCATTAGATAAAACATATATTTAATTACCTTGCGCGTAGGTGGTAATCATGAAAAAAAACAAACATTTATTAATCTAACCGTCGGTAAATTTCAAGAACTTTTCCCGTACAATGTGCATTGCTGGTTGAGTTACCATTTTCTTTACTGAATTCCCTTATACGAGGTGTGTTAAAAAAATAACGAGAATTTTAATTTTCCGGAAAAATATTTATTTATTCTTACACATTGATGTTGTCACCTTCAAAATAGTCCCCATTAGAGATTATGCACTTGTGGCAGCGCTTCTTCCGATCCCGGAAATAATTCTCAACGGCGTTGAACTTGTAGGTAGTACTTCTTATTGACCGTTTGATCTGGCGGCAGAAATTCATGATGCACTATGCCAGTAAAGTCGAAGAACACAGTGAGTATAACCTTCACGTTCGACCGCACTTGTTGAGCATTTTTCGGTCTTGGCGAGCCAGAATGCCTCCACTGGGATGCTTGAGCCTTATTTCAACGTCATATCCATAAACCCATGTTTTGTCACAATTGTGTAATACGTTTCAGTAATTCTGCATCGTCGTTTACTTCATTTAGTGACACCTGAGCAACTTCCATTCGCCGCTGTTTTTGTTCAAAATTCGACAATTTGGGAACGAATTTTGCTGCCACGCGTTTCATACCCAAAAAATTGGAAAAAATGTCATGATGATATGATCCAATCGATATGCCAACATCATCAGCGACTCTATCTCATCTCTAATTGTGATTTGTCGATCGTCCGTAACCATTTCTTTCACTTTTTCCACGTTTTCATCGATTGTTGATGTACTGGGGCGTCCAGGGCGTTCTTCATCCTCAAGGTCTTCACGGCCTTCTTGGAAACGCTCATACCACTCGTAAACCCTTGATTTACTCATAGAAAATTAACTATAGGTCTTTGGTAACATTTCACACACTTTGTTACACTTTATTTCATTTTTTACGCAAAATTTGTTGCAAATTCTTTGATCCATTTCTTTTAGAACACGAAAATCGCCGAGCTCATAAAAAACGTCTACCCTTAGTGGCTGTCAAAGACAAAGTCCAAAATGAAAACAGCTGAAAGTTTTATCATACTTCAGGGGCATGTGTACCAACATAATGAAAAAAAGTTTGACAATCGGACTCTCCTAGCCCGCGAAATGAAAAAAAAATTCTCGTTATGTTTTGAACACACGTCGTATGCCTATTCTGTAACTATTGTTTTCGAAACCTTCGCAATTGGTACTACACAAAGGGGCTGATTTGTTAATTTCAGCCAAGTAATTAGTGAGGGTAGAAAAAGTAACTTTGTACTTCCAAATAAAGATTGAATATTTCATTCGACCATGGTTTCAATACTGCGCATCCTCGAAACTATGGTCGTGTGAAGTATTTAACCTTATGTGGAAATTCAAAGTTTCTTTCTCAACCCTCATCACGAAGGAATTCCAAAAAGTTAAGCCTATAACTGTTATGCTCAACTTATTACTCTTGACTTGAACGTTGACTATCAGGTTTTCTGAACGACTTCAGGTGAAATCTTTTCTTTCAACCATTATATTGGTATATTATCTTAGTAAATAAGGTACCTTTTCTGTGATTTTTTCCTTAATCATTTATATCTATTTAAAATCCAAAAATAAACTTTATCTCCAAAATTCTGATCGTTTTTTTTAATATCTTAGAAATATATCCTGAATGCATGTGATTCCAAAGTAACTTGTATTCCTACACCTCATTATTAGACTAATAACTTTTAAGTAAACCATGGATTGTAGGGAAAATTTTTAGATAAGTTTACTTCAACTGAATTTTGGTTAACATAGTACCCCCTTTACCTTTTATAGCTTGTGTCATCCCTGCCGGACTTGGATCATTTCGCTTGCTTGCCCTGAGAGGCTGATATTAAAGGTAGGTTTTCTTCAATTATTTTTCCTCATTTCCTTTATTAAGATCCATCTCTCAATGATGCCTTTCATTATAATTATCGTCAATTATTTTTAAATTTCTATTTTTTATATGACCAATGCATTCTTAAGGAAATAAGTACATCTTACGTCATGCTACGATTCGTGTTACTTTTCACAAATTTAATCTATAAGTATGCTAGATTTTTAAAAGTCAGGAATGGTGCATAGAATTTCGATTGGTGGTGGAATTTTAACTGTAATAGAGGGCAGGGTGTTATGAGAGGAATGGGGAGGAAAAGGATAGGCATGCTGAAAAGAATAAAGGGAGGTAGAATAAATGCAACATTGAATAAAAGTTAATTGGAGTGTGCAGAGTGTGACCATCCAAAAAAAATGCTATAAAATGAGCGGCTGCCAAATTACGTTTTATCACCTTTCAATAAATTTCAAAACTTTTCAGTGAATATTTTAATTCTATTAAATGTTACATCTACTGAACCTGAATCTGTAGCACTCATAGATATTTTATTTAATGAAGGTAGTTCAATACGCTTGCTTTCTTTCAGAAATACTTGGTCTTTTCGTGTCTTTTGAGGTTTTAATTTACAAGTCGGAACAAAATGAACCATTGCGAAGATATTAGGTGTATCTGTAGATTCATGTGTATGTTAGTTGGTAGTTTGTTGTTTGAATGGGTGTGGGTTTTAAAGGTTTTTGCATGAATGTATACAATGTTTTGTTTGTGGCTTTTCTATGCTTTCTTTTCTTAATTACGTTTGGTGCCCTAACACCCCCCGCCACACGCCCTTGCGGTGGCTTCCGGGGTATTAAGTGGATGTAGTTTGTCCCCATGTGTATACCCTCTAGTCACAGTTTAGTTGTTGATGTATTTCAGTTGGGCGTCCGTTTACTCTGCCAAAAGTTTAGCAATTCTATGTTTCTTGTCAGTCTCTTTAGTTAGTTTAGTCTCTTTCATTTGCGATATGAGTGTAGAGAAGGATGGAAAAAATTAAATGGACGGATAGGAAAGCAAAAACGATTGAGTTCTAGGCTTAATAGGATAAGAGAGATAGCTGTTGGGAGAAATACGAAGACAGGAAAAGTGGATGGAGGGGTTAATGAGAGGCAGAGGGATGCGGAAGACGGTAATAGAGTGGAGGATAAAGGGAAAGCGGGGTAGCTGGTAGGGAAAAAATGGGAATTTCGGATGAAATAAAGGGAGGTAGAAAACATGCAGAACTAAAGGATAAGACACAGTAATATATAGAGTGGGGTTTAGCAATATTTTCTCGTTTTAGATAGGGTTTGTGAGCGACGTAGTGTTTAAAGTGAATGTTACCTGAACACCCCTGGAATACTTCCAATTATCTGACGTAATTGTAAATGCTTATGTCATGCATACCTCAGAAAAATTGTTTTTCGTGGTCAGTTATTCCATCATATATTGAGGAGTAAGTATTAGGGATGCTGGAGTTTATTAAGAGGAGATAAGGTAGTTGGTTTATTAAAAAATATGCTGCAACACAATAGCGAAGCCCATGCTTCTTAAATACGCGGTGCATTTGTAATTCTGGAAGTGTTTAATTTTTGGTAATGTAAAATGTGATTCAATTTTTGTAATGTAGTTTAGTTTCGTTCTTCAGTTTATTTTTTCTGTCCCTTGGTATCTCTATATTCTTCCAATTAATAACTTCCATGCCTTATCTCATCTGGTTGGTTTAGGTTTTTCTTGGCAACCCCCTTATGATCATGTTCCCTTATAACTTTTCTCAAATCGGTTTCTCCATATCCTCACATTGCTCGTTCCAGCACGTCTCCAACAGGTTTATATTTTAGTTCATTGCACACCATTCGTCGCTTCCGAGGTATCGTTAATCAATTTCTATCTCTCTTTTCCAAATTACTAATCTTCTTCCAGCAATGTCTCGACTTCCGAATTATTATTGCGTTTACCGTCCAAGTTGTTTCTTCTCTTGTCATACCGTTGTTGTGGCCTGAATTATTTTTCTCAATGGCTATAATCACTTCATATTCATCATTATTATAATAATAAAGCGCATAATTAGAGCAAAAATTCCACTTGTCACCCTCGGCGTCTAGGGAAAAATTAATTCTACACAATTGAACGCACTTTCAATAATCTCGTGTGCTTTGTTGCCAAAACCCTTTCTTTCCGCATGAGCTCATTAGAATTCCATTAAAAATGTAGTGGTCGTTACAGTATTGTTTGCTCTCTACCTGTTCTGTTTTTGACTTTCCCCTTCTGTCCCTCGTCTTTGCCTCCACTGCCTACAGCGTTGGGTAAAATTCCCTACCTGTGTCCTTAGGGTGGAGGTATGTCCATGTGGTGGTGGAATTTCGCCTTCTTACTTTTCAAACTCGAGCTTGCAAATTATTTGATCAATTTTTACTGTATCCTAAGGTGAATTTGTTTGTTAGTTGATAGTATGTGTATTTGCGTGCGTGTAAGTTGAAAGGGTTTTTGCATGAATGTATACGCCCCTTTGGGTATAGGTTTGCATGGATGCTTTTATTTGTTTTTAAATTTCTCCTTCCATCCCTCGTCCCTTTCCGTGGTGGAACCCTCCTCCTACCTTCAGCATTGGATCAGATTCCCTACCTGTGTCCTTGGGAGACCGCTGCATGTTGCATGTCCGTGTGGTTGTGGAATTTTTCCTCCCTACTATTACTACTACTCCGCATTACCTCCTTAGATTGCCTTTAAATGGTTATAGTGCTATTTACAGTATTGTTTGCCCTTACTTGCTTCTGTTTTTAAGTTTCCCCTTCCGTCTCTTGTCTCTTTCCGAGAGAGGACTTTCCCGCTACCTGCAGCGTTTGGTCAGATTTCCTACCAGTGTACTTGGGGAGGAGACCGCTGCATATTGCATGTTCATGTGGTAATGGAATTTCGCCTTCCTACATATCAAATTCTAGCTTGCACGATACTGGATAAATTTCCTCCTGCATCCTAAGGTACAATTATTTTTTAGGTAATAGCATATCTAATTCCATGCGTGTATAATTAAAGGAGGTAGATATGTATTTACATGCGTGTAAAATGATAGGATTTTTGAATGTATGTATGCACCACTGTGGGTTTGCATGCATGTGTTGGTTTTGGCTGCGGTTTTTTTCCCTTTTGCGGGTGGTTACCTAACACCCCCCGCCACACGCCCTTTACGGCGGCTTGCGGGATATTATGTAGATGTAGAAATTTCCATTTCCAAGAAAGTCAGCGGCCATTCTCAGCTACAGTATATTTTGTTATAGAGGGATGTTAAGTCTTACATTCCCTCATCCTGCAGGCATTTCAGTAGCTGGACATCTTCGTACCTCTAGGTACATTTTCGTTTTTCATCTGTCTTAACAACTCCAATCAAAAAGATGTCCTCTTTGATGCAGTCTTTGTCAAATTTGGGTACTTTCAGTAACTTTGACCAATTTGGTCCAAAACACCTCCGATATATGAGGTTAACTGTTATATCTGCTCAGTTTTTTGCTCTCTTATTTTCACTTTTAACTTTACTCATCTCTTTTTCTCGAAAACACCATATCCTTTGTTTTGTTTACTGATGATAAAAAAAACAAATCTTAATCAAATACAGAAAAAAGCGTTCGGCCATAAATATTAGACTTGATTGGCTCCCGCCTATGTACTCGTATCATCTGTCCCACATGTTGATTCACGCATAGACCTGCATTTAACCGTCTCCAGTTAAAGGCAGGTCTATGCGTTGTTTTGTCAGGTCTATCCGTTAGGTTTTTTTCACCGTATGTAGTGAGTTTGTTATATTAAACTGGAAAATTTCCAAAAGAATTGGAAATACGATTCCCTAGTATCGCGCGCAAAATATTTCAATAACTCATCTAATCGCATATTATTTTATTTTTTTGGCAAAGATCTCGTAAAAATGGATCTTGGATCTTGTAAGAAATGATTTGTGAAATAAAATTTCATTGAAATGTACAATATGCAATGTGAGCCGTAAAATTTTTTTTGCACGGAATGTTAATGTATATTACAACTTATATAACTGCTAAGGTTGCGTATTATTCCATTTTTATGCATTAAAAAATTTTTTTTTGCACGGAATTGTAATATTTATTTCAACTGATTTGACTACTGCAGCTGTATTAGTTTTCTTTTCTTATGGAGTTTCTTTATCGTTTTTATATAATTGTGAGGCCAAGGTTATATCTTCAAGCGTTTATTTGTTTCCGTATCATTTCGTCGAATGAGCGTCAAATGACTTAATTAAGTGGAATGAAAATCATAGGGGGTCAGAAACAATTTATTAACATTTCGAAATTAATCTTATACTTAGGGTTGCTTTCTAATATAAGGCACAGCAGGGGGTTTAATATAAGAAGTTTAATAAAATGATATTCAATTTCGAGAATGTCCTTTGAGTAATATGAAATAACCGAATTGGAACAGAGAAAGCCTCTTTCTTATTACGCGAGGTTGATGTTTGATAGTGAAACCCTTAAAAAATCCGTTTCTCAGTGATGAATTTTGATTTACTAAGGCTGCCCTAGTCCTTTTTGTCGCGCATCGGCCTTCATGAAAAGAAGATTCTCCTGAGCTTGGCCACTTGCGGAATAGGAGGTGAATATGCAAGATTCGTTGGAGAAAACTTTTATCAAGGAATTAGAGAATGTTCAAAGATATTCCATGACATATTTTCGGGTAACATATTAGGGTGACGGATATGTTGGGGGAATTAGATAGGTATTTATCCATAATTTACGAAGAGAACGGGCAAGAACAGGATTATTGAAAATGTAGAGAACGCCCTAGTTTGTTTGTGACACTGAGGCAATTGTTATGACCCCGAATTATATTGATGGATCCAACCGATAAGATAAGAGGCAGAGAGAGAGAGAAAGAAAAACTCAGTCACAGACATTCGTATTCAATTATTCTTTCCTCCCTCGTGAGATACGTAACCATGATAAATGCGAACCCTAATCCACAAAAAAAATAAATCTAAAGTCCCAAATGTTATGTAAACAATTTATGCAGTCTCAAATGTTATGTCGGTTGCTAGGAAGTGCATCAGTTCGTTTTTTGAATTCACTGTTCATTTTTCATAGCAAAGTCAAATCGTATGTTTTGCAATAATCATCAAATTATATGGCATAAAAAACTGCATTGCAATGATATTCAAGTTACATACGTTTGTTTGTTACCATAGCAGAATTTCAGAATTACGTTGCACCTTACTAAGATCAATTTTTTTATCAATATTTTTATGTATTTTACGTACACACTGCTACCGCCTTACACACGTACACAAAACTATAAAACTGCATATATACACAAATGAATTATTATATATATATATCGTATGGAGGCAGGAAAAATGGATGAAAGGCGAATTGAGCGGTAGTGGAATGTTGAAGAAGGTAATGGAGGGGAGAATGTTGGGCAAGCGAGGTAAGGGCAGGAACAGGATAGGGATGTTGGACGGGATGAAGGGAAGAAAGAAGTACACCGAGATGAAGAGGGACCTGATATAGATTAGTTTGATAGGTGGGGAGTCACAAAATGTTTATTTGATAGTTGTGTCCATCCAAAAACCTACCTTAAACGGTAGGTTACCTAATAATAATACACAAACGCCTATAAAACGAATTAAATCCAATTTAATTGTACGGGTAAATAGGCCCGGTGTAGTCGGATACAGCCCAGCTAGTGATATTTACAAAACCCAATATTACTAGGGATAAAAATTATATGTGCAAATATATTTTATATATATATATGTGTGTATGAGCAAATATTTATTCATATTTATGCATGCATGACCGGTGCCCTAACGGTTCTACTGTTGTGTAGCTACAAAATAACTACAAATGCTGTGGCGTTCACTTGCGATGTGCTGTGTAGATATACATGTACGCGTGTAGAAAATTCTTGATAGAAAACTCAATTGATTAATTCGAAAGTCAATTCCCGGTCTGGGGGACAGACATTATATTCATTCATCACACCAGGTTTTTCTCTGCCCTCGCGGTAAATAGTGCAAAAAGAAAGTTGTATGAGTGCAGAGTTGACAACTCCATTTCATTTCCTCCCATCGTTACCCTAATCATTCCCACTCAGGGTGCAGTTTCAAAGGTTAATAAGGATATTCCATTATTTTGGGCGCTCGGAAATTCAGACTTTGGCCAGCTAGAGATGTTTCGGCGGTAATCGAGAAATCTGGCGAGAAATTCGCAAGCTAATGCCTTTGGCGTCTCACTAGGGTGTTCTGAATATTCATCATCATCAAAGGAACTCCCACTGCTGCTGTCGGATGCAAAATGATGGAACCGATAATTTTGGCACTGCGGTCGTAGGGCGAATATCAAGGTTCCTTCAAGTTCTATGGTTTTCTAATCATTTTCTGGCGAACTACTTCAACAAGAACGTTGAAATTTCTTTGAGTTCTCAAATTAATATTTATTTAGATGTACATATGTTTTTTTTTTGCATCGAAAGCCATCGTTTTGTGGGTTCCGATACATCTACATCTACTCTATACCCCGCAAGCCGCCGGAAGTTCGTGTGGCGGGTGGTGTTAGGGCACCACCCGTAATTTAGAAAAAAAACCACATGCAGAAGCCACAATTTCCGATAGTTTTTATATATGAGGCCCACTGGTAAAATCAGCTGGTCCGTGGCCGAGGCTAGTTGGGTTAATTGTCACACGCAACGCTCTGCCTTCTCTGAACTATTGCAACCACGAATGCACATTTGATGTGCATTCACAACATCATCACCATGACGACGGGTGCTAAAGCCGTCCAATTAAAGAAGACGGATGGGATGGAAATCTTGTGTTTATAAATTGTGCCCAAACAAATGAGGAAGTACTGGAGAACGTGGGTGAGGAGAGGGGTTTGTTGAGAGAAATCCTATGGAGGCAGGAAAAAGTGATGAAAGGCGTATTGAGCGGTGGTGAAATGTTGAAGAAGGTAATAGAGGGGAGAATGTTGGGCAAGCGAGGAAAGGGCAGGAACAGGATAGGGATGTTGGACGGGATGAAGGGAGGAAAGAAGTACACCGAGATGAAGAGGGACCTGATGTAGAGTAGGTTGCTGGATTGGGTTTTGTTTGGAGTTTCAAAATATTTATTTGATAGTTGTGTCCATCCAAAAACCTACCTTAACCGGTAGATTACCTTATAATAATAATAATAATAAATAGTGCCCGAGTCTTTCCAGCGAGTTCACATATTATTACCCTCTCTTAGTTCAGAGAAAAAGTACAGTATGTTAGAACTTGAAGGCACTTCGTAATTCAAAGATTTTGATAACTTCGTATTTAAAGAAAGGATCAATTGAACTTGTAATCAATATTTGTAGTTGTTTACACGTGATAAGGGAAGAACAACTG
The DNA here is from genome assembly GCA_037158775.1 of Hetaerina titia. Classification (NCBI taxonomy): domain Eukaryota; kingdom Metazoa; phylum Arthropoda; class Insecta; order Odonata; family Calopterygidae; genus Hetaerina; species Hetaerina titia. The sequence continues at coordinate 70,925,985 of CM073774.1, read as the reverse complement.
TTTTTTTTGCAAAATTTTATCTGTTAATTTTAACTAGAATAACAATGTAGCAACAATTATCATGAAGAAATTCAAAGCTAATCCCTTGGCTGTTACTGGACGAGTTGTTTCAGTGCCTACATTCGAGAATCGTAAAAGATCGGAGAATATGGGTTAGATAACATGTGAAGCCTATTGGAACCCTGAGCTTAGAGATTTTTTGGCTCTAATTGCTCCTCAAAGTTTCCTCAACACGATCTCAACGCGCCGAAAAATGCCAACTTTTTCCGATGGTGGGAACAGCTAATTTGTATGCCGTACTATCGCTCGCCTAGCTCGATACACGGATCTATCAATCTTAATTTGAGATCAAAATTAATAAGAGTGTACCCTATTTGTATTATACTTAGAATATTACAAGTTTAATTCCTTAGTGAACATTAAAGTTGATAGTCATTAATCAGGACAGGCAAAAAAGTTTATTCATTAGGAAATTGTTTCGGACTAATCCTGGCAGAGTGGCGATGGTATTAAAAAAATGTTTTATTTGGATGAAGAAGCATTTACCAAGAGGCGGAAGTTGGCAGCAGGCAACTTAAGTGATACTGAGGGGCTGAAGTATGCTGAAGACGGTAGATAGAGGGAAGAGTCGTTATGCCCATCGTTTCTCTCTGTGGGCGGACCCTCCCGCTACCTGCAGCTTTGGGACACATTTACTATCTGTGACCTTTGGGAAGATAGCGTTTTATGTTGACGTTCTTGTGGTAGTGGAATATCGCCTTCTTACTTTTCATGTTCTGGCTTTTGCGTTGATGGATGGATTTCATACTGCGTCCTGGGGTGCAACTGTATGTTGAATGATATTGTATATGTTTGCATGCGAATGGGATGAAGGGTTTTTTGCATGAGTGCATACACTGTGGGTATAGAATGATCTGAGGCTTTCCTGGTGAATACTGTGGATGAAGGCTTCTCGGGTTTCGCACCAGGTCAGGTCGGGTAGCACCAACGTTTCGACGGCTAACTCCGCCATCGTCTTCAGGGTGAAGTGACATTGCCGGGATTGTGCCCAGTATTTATATGTTTGGCGTGGAGTCCGCTGTCTCGTGATTGGTCGAGACGCTTCTTCTCTCGATTCCGTGATTCCGCGATCTTTTTGAGTACGGGTTTCCATGCGTTACTAATCTGGAATCCGTTGTCTCGATTTACCAGGTTCTTATTCAATCTTATGTGGACTCCTTCTTTGATAATCCGGTCCCAGTATCCATTGGCCTGACAAAGGACCTTTGTCTTGGAGAATTCTATTCTATGTTCCTTTTCAATGCCGGTCAACCGCCGATTTCTCGGGGTAGCACAGTCGGATATATCTCTCGTGTTCGATTAGTCGCTTTTCCAATGTTCTCCCGGTTTCCCCAATGTATGATTTCCCACACTCGCAGGTGATTTCGTAAACTCCAGCTCTTTTAAGATTCCGGTCGTCCTTCACGGTGGATAGGAAGGATTTCAACTTGCTCTGAGGTTTATGTATTGTCTCCACCTTATGTTTCTTAAGGATCCTGCCAATCTTATTCGATATGGTGGACACGAACGGGATGCAGGCTCTGGCGATGGGTTTTTCTCCTTCATCCTTCATCCTCCCCGGCTTCTCGAAGGTCCTTTTTAGGGCCAAGTTGATGTCACGCTCTCTATGGCCATTTCTCCGGAAAGTGGTCTTGAGGTGTTCCAATTCCTTTTCTAGGTTTTCTGCGTCGGATATGGTTTTGGCTCGATGGAGGAGTGTGGACAATACACTCCTCTTCTGTGATGGGTGGTGGTGGCTCTCTCCGTTTAGGTATAGGTCCGTGTGGGTAGGTTTCCTGTACACGCTATGGCTCAGGGTTCCGTCCTCCCTCTTCTTGATTAGGATGCCCAGGAAGGGTAGTTGGCCGTTGTCCTCCTTCTCCATGGTGAAACGGATGTTGGGGTGGACACTATTCATATGTTCCAAAAATTCATATGGAAAATACACCTCTGAGACCGATCGCAAGTGCCATAGGGGCACCTACGTACAACCTGGCCAAAAATCTCACCAGCGTACTAACCCCCTTCGTGGGTTTATGTGAGCATCATGTCAAAAACTCCAGTGAATTCGTGCAGACCCTGAAAACTATCAAAGTGCACAAACAGGACATCTTGGCCAGCTTCGATGTGGTGTCACTATTCACAAAAATACCAGTGAAGGACACGTTAGAACTCCTGGGGACACGATTCAACAAAAAACTGATAGAGTTGTTCCGACATGTCCTTACGTCCACTTACTTTCAATACCAAGGGACGTTTTACGAGCAAGTGGAAGGGGTGCCCATGGGATCTCCATTGTCGCCGGCCATTGCCAACTTCTTCATGGAAGATTTTGAGGAGAAAGCTCTGAGGACGGCCAAACTCCGACCGAGGTACTTCTTCCGGTATGTGGATGACACCTTCATCGTCTGGTCCCATGGACCGGCCGCTCTGAATGACCAATCACTCGACCAATCACGAGACAGCGGACTCCACGCCAAACATATAAATACTGGGCACAATCCCGGCAATGTCACTTCACCCTGAAGACGATGGCGGAGTTAGCCGTCGAAACGTTGGTGCTACCCGACCTGACCTGGTGCGAAACCCGAGAAGCCTTCATCCACTGTGGGTATAGTTTTGCATGTATGTGGTGATTTTGCACGTGGCTTTGTTCCTTTCTAAGGGTGGTGACCTAACACCCTCCGCCACACGCCCTTGCGGTGGCTTGCGGGGCATTATGTAGATAAAAAGGATTTACAAATGACAAAATACGAAATGTCAAAACTTAATGATTGATTAACATACATAAATTTGTTCAAGACGTCTTCATGGCAACAACGCATTCAGCAAAGATTAACTTGCTTTCGCAGTTTGTAAATAATAGGACTTGATAGTGATAACGAATTTCGTTTGATGTTTGGATTACTTGCGCTTTTTGAAATCCTATCTGCTGTTATTTTAATTGATTTTTGTTTAACCTTGAAGGTTTTTATGTACTTTTTGTTGGTTGCTTTATTATTCAGTTTCCATATAAGCGTTATCTGATTTTCCAGCAGACAGATGGCAGCACATGTTTCTTTCAGAATTAAAATAATAATTCATTCTCTTTAGTGAGGAGGGAGATTGAAACTTTCAAATTCTTTGAATTGTAATTATATTATTTACAATAATTTGCCTTCTCATTTTATCTGCATTAATCATACATCATTACTACAGGCTAAAGATTTTATTCTCCTGATTTCTGCTCCCATATTTAAATTTGTTAAAACGTTGCTATAATAAACTTGGTAGCGTATTTAAATCTAAGAGCATCTAGAGTCAATTATTTAAATCCAAATTCTTCTAGAGTGGGAATTACTCACGGAGCAGAAGGTTAAATTACACACAGATTTTAAGAATGGTTAAATGGCATTAAGATTTGAAATGTTATCATTCCATGACAGATTAGGGATCAGAAAGACATTTTCCAAAGGGGCTCATACCCTAGTTGAATTTAGAGTGATGTATTTCAGCCCCCTGCCACACAACCTAGAGGTGGCTTGCAGGGTCAAATAAGTAAATAGTCACTTCTCTACTAATATCACAGTATTAATATACATTGTCTTCATTTTAAGTAGCAAGAAATGCTCTTTCATCTATAGCCAATCGTCTTATTTAACAAACGCATTAACTGTTTCAAAAAAATGACCTAATTACCTATAAAAACGTTTGTTTCCACATAAGTATTTCAGAATTACGTTTCTTATTAATAAAAGATATATATTTTTACTAAGAATAACTTATATTTTTACGCGCAAAATACTACCGCCCACATGTACATAAAAAGGGCTTATAATACGAATTCAACTCCCTTATAGCCATAATGCGGGTCGCTGTGGTCTAGTGGGTAGAGCGTTGGACTATTGACCGGAGGGTCTCGGGTTCGATTCCCGGGCAAGGCACCCTGGGCACCTGCAGCTCTACCCAAGCTAGTTGATTTTTCGGGTACCAGATCTTCCTGGGAAACCATAACCGGCACAGGGAAAGGAACTGGCCCCCCTACCCTGATGTGTGAATATTCACACGCCGTCGGGCTTATTACATGGGTGAGCTCTACCATCACGTACTAAACCGACCTTCGTGTTGATTACAGTGTTTATGGTTTATAGCCGTAATGACGAATTGGTCCGACGAAGTCGCTCGTAGTTATTCCAGTCACTACGTAGTTACTCTACTAGTCGGCGCTCCAGTTACCCCCGCTATCCTTCCATCTCACCTCGCACAGCCCTAAAATATTTATATTCCTTCTCTCCATTCCTCGCTTTATAATATCCAATCTTCCTGCCCTCGACATTTTCTCTACATTTCAAGTACTTTTCTATCTAGTTCGGTTATATTCTGTGTGTTTTCTGCTCCTGCTGTCGATTTTGCTATGGAAGAGTTTCCTTTGATTACGATCGCCAAATCCTTGCCTCTCGGGGTTGCCGGGCACGATACATAGACAAGTAGCTGTTGTTCCAATCATAAATTTATGGTCAAAACAATTGTCTTTCCATATCCTTCCTCATTATGTAATATACACGAATATCAACTTTCATCTGGTTTGCATTACGCTGATGAAATTCGTATTTACATGGCAAAGGTTCTCGTATTCATATATATATTTTTTCTTGGGGACATTTACTTCCTTATGGTGTTTCAAGCGATGCTTACAAAATTTACCGAAATTAAGTTACTCGATATTATGTGCGAATTCATTACTTAGTCTTATCAGTTAAATCCTTATACACAGTATTATTAATATTATTCCAGACATACCTTTGTGCGTACGCAAATCGTTTTCCTTTTGTTTTTTTCGTTGTTGCTATTGTTGATTTATAAATAACATGGATTCCGTGCCAAAAATCGAACACTTCTGCTTGACTGTGATTCTCTATGTTTCAAGAATCGGATGGAAAACAAGAGTTGCATTTATTTCTGTGCCCTAAACTGAAAGAAGAACTCATTTATCGAAAGCTATTTAAAATATCCTGATTACAGACTCAAATAATTGTTGTGTAAAACGTCCTTCATTTTAGAATCCGTTGTAACAATTTTTCAATCCAAACTATATTTAGGAAAAGATTTCTAGCTTCATATCAGTTTACATTTATTGCCGCTAAACTCCTCCATGAAAAATAGCGTGTGAGGAACTTAAAAAAATCTACGCCGAAACGGAAAAAATTCATTCCCGACACTCTGACGAAAATAACAGAAAATTGCGGATTAGTAATGTTTTTCAGTTTGATGGCATTTTGCCCGCGCTAATTTAATTCACGAGGGCATATCTCTTGCCGGGTGTCGGATGGGGAGGGGAGGGGGGGGAGGGAAAGGGCACTCCGGACAAGATTGTGGTCAGGTAATCCCTTTCTAAGGGGCTTGACCCCATTTACTGCTACCGGGATTAAATCCCAAGCGAAATTTCTTTAAGGGATACCATATATTTTCCTGTCAACGCTGCTTTACTGGGCAGCTGAGAGCTATGAGTGAGGAGAGATTTCGTCGACGACTCTTGACGGAGAATGAAACGGATGGATGCAGTAAACTGAGATAGTTGCATTAAAGCCTGAGATACGGTGGGTAAAAGTAGAGCAATTGACCCTGAGATAGTGTTTTAAACGCTTTTAAAATATGATAATCCAAGCATAGTTAACTGCCAATTTTGAAGAGGCCATTTTTTTATCATCACTGGTGTGAGTTAATCCTCGGCTAAAATTTTTTTTCAACTTCATATTCTCACAGTGAGTGGTTTCGGCTATAAACTAAATTGAAACTGATCTTAATTCGTACTCTACCATTTAAGTAAGATTTTCCAAGAACACATGCCAATCATAGCATATATTTCATAGCTTCTTCTCACAAGAGAGAATCTAGCATCCTAAACCAGAGTGAAAGCTTCTTCAATTGATAAATAACATTCCCCCTTGTCTAGCCTAACATGCCTTTCCTCTTCGTACTCCTTCCTCGTTTGTCTATCATTCTCCCCTCTATTATAGTCTTCAACATCCCACCGCCGATCAATACGCCTTTCATCCATTTTTCCTGCCTCCATAGGATTTCTCCCAAAAATCCCCTCTCATCGCCCACCATACCTAGCACTTTCTCGTTTGTTTTCCTTTCGATCTACTTCAAAATCTCCATCGTTTTCCCAACCAAAATTCCAAAAGCCTCCAATCTACGTCCATCCTCCTCCTTCAATGACCACGTTTCCGCCCAGTACATAGCTACGCTTCATATCAAAGTTTTGACGAGTCTTTTCTTTACCTCCCTAATCAACGTCTCCGTCATAAGCTCCTTCCTCCTGGTGAAAGCTTCTTTGCCCAATGCAATTCTTCTTCTAATGTCACTGCTTCTTTGACCATTTTGCCCCAGAACACTTCCAAGTTAGGTGCTACGCCTGCTCCGAGTTCCGAACTTTTATTTTAACATTTTACTTAGATTTCTTTATTCTAGAAAACTTCATAACCTTTGTTTTTGTTTACAGTGTTTAAATTTCAGCAAACGGTTCAATATTGACTAAATCAATTTCATTTTGCTCTCTGGAATGTATTGCCACATATTAAGCTTTCAAAAATATTTTAAAAGCCTCTTGCCAAATCTTATTTCGACTGTTTTATTGCTTTTAAATGATTTTCGCATTCTTTTTTTGTGTACCTATGATTGGGATGTTTAATAAATCTAAATGTATGTACGACATCTATTACTCGTCTTCATGTACGGTGTGCTCTCGCATATACGTACGTTTTCTACGTTAATGACATTTATATGATTCTCGATAGCGTGGACCAATACATTTAGTCATGTTTAGGTCAACTAGTGATTTGGTTGTACTTTCAAATGGTTATATAACATTGTATATGACTGGATGACGTAGTTGTGCCATTTTCCTTGTCTTTCATACTGCGATTTCTTCGTATTCGTCAATAATAACATTTTACGTTTTTATTTAAGATGTAGTGTGTAGTGCTTATTTAATTTTTCATTCTTCTTGGAAATGAAATTTTTCTTATCTGAATTCTCATTTTTTCCTTTTGATAAGTTCCAGGAATAGGCGTCTCCGTCTTTTAAACACTTTCACGGCATTAGCTCTGCTACTTTCAGATTTTAAAACGCTTTTGTTTTCCTTCTATTGTTTCCCGAACGAAGCAGATTTGAGATCCCGTGTTCATTGTCCTTTACCGTGCCTCTGGATTACGTATTGTCAGTAATGTAAAAGAGATATATTTCAGTTGGTTTAAATACCAATTTTAGCCCAATTTTATTCTTTCTTTCTTTAAATATTACATATAGGTGTTGTTGTAGGGTTTTGATTCAATGAAAGCTTTATCAGATGTTGTCTTCAACTCGTTTTTATGACACTTTAGTTAATTTTTTCCCATAATCGTCATTTGGAGTTTTGTTCTGATCGGAAATTTTTTGAGGAATAAAAAAACACGTCTTGAATCTATCTGTTCCGAAGTTGATCTCTTTATTATTTGCTTCAAGATCTCTTACCTACATAGTTGGATATATTTTGTTTAACTCACCATGGAAAATTTTAGCAAGATGAGGATCCAAAGATATTTTTACGCGATGCTTATTTCAATAGTGAACTCAGGATACTTAAAGCCGTGGAGTTTAAAAAGGGACATCGCATAGGATAAAAAAGTTGAATTCATTTTTCAGCTCTGAAAGCAGAAATAAGTGCAATATATATATTTAAAATTTGATTCTTGCATTCAACTATCAGTTACAAATGAGCGAGGCCATTTATGAGACTTATTTATTTACTGTCGACTGTTGCGTTGGAATCAACACTATTTTTGTAGCAATTCATATATTCTTTATTTTCACAGCAAATTCCCATCTTATAGCTGAATTTCTGGTTAGTTTTCTCGGGATTGAAATCGTTTGTCATAGTTAAAACACTGTCCCCAATGCCATGGCCAATAGAAAAGTCAGAACTATCGAGGGAAAACAAAATGGCGGCTGCTAAGTCATTGTTGGAATTCAATCGTAAACACTGCCGTCGACGAAATCAAAACAAAGCGTTTGTGCGTGCGGAAAAGTCTAAAGGAGAGTTGGATCGTGTGAAAGGATTCCTCCAAAACTTAGAACCGATATTGTGCCCAGTATATTGATCATCCTGACTTCAGTAACTGAAATAAGCAGAGTGTATAACGTGCCGGTGTTAGTAAAAATACTATTTGAATGAGTAAGGGATTGCGTTCCGAATCTACGAATTGTTCCGAGATTACGGCGAACTCTTGTCAAAATGGTCGCCATGATGAATATTTGTCGAACCATAATTTTTTACAGTACTCGGAAGGAATTGATTTCGATCGATTTTTCTCGAGGAATAACCTCGAAAGTGAACGGAATTGATTGTCGGGAGTGAGGCGGCGGGAAAGTGACCATGGCGAACGGAGAGCAGGGGCAAGGTTTTATGCCCAAGAGTAGGAGATGGACTGGATGAAAGAAAAGAGAGTGGACGTAGCCAAGAAGATGTGAGTGTGAGGGGAGGGGGTGGAGAGTGATCGGCCGAGGAGGAGAGAGTAGAAAGAGCTAATGGGACTTTGGAGAGATGAATGGAAGAGGTATGGACGTGCGAGCAGGGGTGGGGATGAGAGTCGATGGTGGAAGAGGAATTTGTGGTGGGAGTAGGGAACGAGGAAACGATCAAAGCAAAGACGTTTACGAACAGTACGAGAGGCCACTTTGAAATACGAAAGGCATCTGTAAATTTTACACCATTTTTAAAGCACAGATTGAATAAGGAAGCGATAGAGAGAAGAGGTTGGAGTAATTTCTAAAATTTCTATACTTGTAAAAATAAATTGAGTCGTTGATAATCTCGTCTATTAAAACTTAAATCATAATGAAAACTGGGTTGGGCAGAAGTGTGAAACAGGGTTGACCGTTATTGTCTATACTTTTCAAATTGTTTGCCGAGGAAATATTAAGGGTAGTATGGAAAGGGCTGGAGCTCAGAATCAGAGTGATTGACGAGTTGATTAAGTAAAATATGTCTGCAGGTGATTAAGAAGTAATGAGTCAAGACCGCCAAGGGATTCCAGTTATTTTTTAGTGCTTTACGGAAATAATGCGTGGGGAAATAATAATTAACCTTAACAACGCGAAATTAATGAAATTATCGACAAACAAAAAACCTTGTTAACATTTTAAACTAGAAGGGCATAAATTAGGGGGCAATCGAGCAAATATTTGGGCAGTATTTTTGGAAGAAAATGGGCTTTGTAATGAGAATATTACGAGAAGAAACGCGTTAAAAACAGAGGCATTTAAAAGGAGAAGATAATTGGTGACAGATACGCTAAGTACTCGTAAAAATGTGAAGAAAATATAATATCTACATCTACATAATACCCCGCAAGCCGCCGCAAGGGCGTGTGGCGGGGGGTGTTAGGTCACCACCCAAAAAAAAGGGATAAAGAAAAACCGCATTCACCGGTAAACCGGAAAAACCGATGTTAGTGAAGGCTTTTGATATGGAACCTAGTGCTTCATGAAGTGAGACCTAGTTTTGGTGGCTGGAAGATGAGCGTAGATGGGAGGATTTGGAGAAATGAATGTAACGAAAAGATGGAGAAAACAATTTGGACGGAGAGGAAGACAAATACTGAGTTATTTTAAATGGAGCGTTCCCTTGTCAATGTGATCTAAAAATGTAATCAATTTTTTTAAGACCAATATACTATTAAAACGAAGATACATTATATATCATTACACATCGATGAATATATATGACGCTCCTATTTTTATTTATCGTTTCACACCCTATATGACGTGATTGATAGGTTTTTGGGTAAATTTTTTCAAGTGTCCATATTAGGAGGAAGCGGGCAAGAGAAAAACAAATGGAAAGACTTGAGGATACCTTCAGATGTCGCTGAGCTCCGAAGTTACTCAGAATGGTTCGAGCCAAAACGTTCAATCAATGGACCCTTCTTCGAAAAGTATTGATCAAGAGGGCAATGGGAAGGTTGAGAGAAAGAAGAGGTACTCTAAGGAAACTTTCAGCGCTAAAAGAAATGGAAGAGGAACAGTGGCGTTGATGGACGGTGGAGAGGAAGAAGTGAGAAAGCTTACGAGATAATCGCGAAGAGTCATTGTGGGAATGCGAGGGTGGAAACTGTAAATGACAGAGTAATGAGGAGGCCTTGGATAGGGGCAGAAGTGGGTGAGATATCAGGATCAGTGGGTTAAGGGCGTTGTTGGATTGACCTCCTGTTTGGAGAGGGTTATTGCCATTTTCCTGAGTGGAGTACTTGAGGGCAGCTCGCAACTCTCAGGGTACAGGAGGACCTGGGTCAACAGTGTCCAAGGTGCCATCTTCCCGAGTATGATAGTGTAAGCACTTAACGTAAGGGGAAAATACCAAGATGCCACAAGAACCTTAAGGAGCTTATACGTAGATAATCGATTCTTCACGAGTTGAAAACCAAGTCGACTAAAAAAGGGAGCAGAATCGTGTTTTCACATTCAAACTCACGTGTTCTTAAGAGCGACTAGTTCACCATGTATCGCACCAAAATTTAGGTAATCTTCTATAGCTACATTATTCACAACGGATAGATCTGTGAAACACTGCGTCGTTGGCAAATAAACGTATTTTACTATTACCCACACAAAATCCTCAAATGTATATATCTTCATCTGACGAAAGTATTCTGTGCCTGGAAGAAACGTCTACGTTTTGAATTTAGGCTTACTCGTGTTTGAAGTGTCGCATACTAACACTCGGAAGCTGAAGAGAACTTCAGCTCCGAATATTAATTACTTTTTACGATTGGTATATAGTCCGAGGAAATAAACATAAATGGTAACCGAGGAAAACCTTCCGTTTGCATTTTAATAGAAATTTCGATCAAGCGGGTGAATAATTTCAAGTGAAAGAATGAAACTCATAAAGTGTAGAACGATTAATATTATTCTCACATAGTCTCGGTAAAACGATTCTACACTTCGATTCCCGAGTTGTCCATTGCCGCATTTCAGATGAAGAACGGAGTTTTATATGAAAATCTTCAATTACATTTGGTTCCTAGAAACACCTTTAATGGCTATGCGATTTCCTGTAAAACCCCTTTAAAATCAAGAATGCGAGGCCATTGGGAGCGTGAGATTTGGGAAGAGGCGGGGGGAAGAGCAGATAAGGAGGCCCTGGAGGACTGATTAAAGGAGAGATTAAAAGGGAGAGGTTAAAATAAGATGATTAAAGGGATTAGGTCACACTCGAGCGAGTGTGGGATTAAATAAATCTGAAAGAGTACCCTTATTTATGAAATTTGGCAACTCCAACGCCTGGAGGATTAAAATACTTCAAATTACATGTCGTACCTTGCGATAAAAATCCTTTTTTCATGTGATTACTCAAAAGGAAAAATTTTTTTTGGTCTCGTTCCATCTGCTTTCGTTTTACTTGGACGGTTTCAGTGAAAAGTTGGGTTCTACTGTCACACGCTATGACTGCCGTTCAGACGTCCGAATATTTGACGTGATATCCGCTCTCGATTTGATAAATGATTGATAAAAACCCGGAAAACCTTCTTGCTCCGGCGTCTGGATGCACATTGTTGCTTGGCCATTTTTTTGGCTACAATTTGCATTCGGTGGAGAATTCTTGTGGATAATAATAAGCACTGGAGAGGAAAGTCTTGCATCCGTCCCCACAGTATTCCCATTGGTTCTTACAAAGAGTTGACTGAAGAGGGCACTTCTCATTCTCGATGGCAGAGAATTTGAAGCAATTGAACGGGGTTTTTTTTGCGCATGGCGCCATATTCAAACACCCACTTATTACAATTATTTTTCCAAACTGAAGTGTTAGTGCTAAATCCCATACATATATATTATATATTTACATTCGTGATCTGCTCAAAAAACCGCCTTCCCCACATGTCCTGTGTTCGCCTTTTATGTGTTTTCCTATCCCCTTTCCTTATACCTATTTCTATGTTTGAATGAATATATATATATATATATATATATATATATATATATATATATATATGTGTGTGTGTGTGTGTGTGAGTACATAGCTAAGAAGGGTAACTAGCTACAGCAATTTAGAAAAATTTTGACTTAATAACCATCGTAAACCAAAATTAAATTAAACCCTTAAAGGATTTCATTGTATCATTTAGAAAGAAAAACTTGCAGAAAATATGAAATGACTTCTCATGGCTCAAAATTTTGTAGAACGCTTGAAGCAAAAGATTATGCTTAATTTAAAGAAGCCATGACCAGGGGATACTTAGGGAAAATGGTGTGTGGGAGACTGCCGGAGGGGTGATTGCCACGAAAGTGAGGTAGAGGAAGGAAAAGAACAGACGTTTCGGGTGGAACTAATGGAAGTAGAAAGTGTGCAGGGCTAAAAAATTGAGTTATTTCAATATGCAATATAGGGATTAAGGATATTCTGTGCCATGTTATATAGGGTTTAGATGAACTGTATGGTGTAGTACCAGGGTATATGGAACACGTGCACTAAACTGTTAGAATGATAGTATATATCTATTATATATTTATTTCGATTAAAGAGTACATAATCGTCGAAAAACCAATATTTCTACTTTAAACTGATATTGACGGTTTAACTTACATGCATTGGTGAATCTAGAATAGTTTTTCTTCCATTTAGTTTTCCTTGTTAAATAAGCTAAAAAACATAGACTCGTAATTATCGCCGCTTTGCCACATGAAGCCATAACATTAGACGCTCGTTCCTTTTGTCGTACCATAATGGGCATTCGTTTTTGTTACGTCTCCGCTAATTCGTTGATGATTTCCCTGACGCAATCCGAAAGGAGCACTTCAAGTCTAGCAACGGACATCGTGCAATTCTTTCATAATCATTTTATTCCCGCAACGTTCATCCACGTAAATAGTTCAAAAAGCGCGTATCGGACGTTTTCATACATCGATGAGGATGCAGATTGCAATATTAGCGGAGGATGCTTCTGGCATAACATGCCAAACCCGGATTCCATTGTGGTCTTCAAAGTAAAGAAAAAAAACAGGAGCGCGTTATGATTTTGAGGTGCATGCTTTAGGCTCTCCGTTAATATCCGCCTTTCATGCACCCGGTTAGGTTGATACACGTTTCCATTGTGGACGGCGTGGAGGGGTAATTATGTGTGGAAGCCCCGGAAGTCCCTCCATGGTCGTGCACTTTTATCCGCAGAGGACATAATTATTCCGCTGGCTTGGACGAGTCGCGTCGGGTACATATGACGACGATTCCACTCGACGCTTAAAGCGGCTCGCGGACTCGGCCTGGGTCCCCAATCCCGCCCACACCCTCCCTAACACTCCCGCAAACACACCCTTCACAGAAGCGTGGGGAGAGATAAGGGACGTGAATTACCCCGGGTTCCTCACACCACCACTAACTCCATTTTCTTTTTATATTCCGACGTTGATGTTCTCGTTTTTATTCCCAAAAGAGGGCTTTGGGGGGGAGGTGAGGGGGAGGGAGGGCGCTTGTTTAGGGAGGGAAAGGGATTGTCTCCGTGCGGGGGTGGCGTGTGTGGGAGTTTTAAGGGGGTGGGATGGGTAGTTCTGGGCATTTGTGGAATTCACGGTGGATGGGAAGGGTTGGGGGGGGGGAAGAAGACTAGGATGCCTGAATTAAATTGTGCTGTTCATCACGTCGCTCGGAGTACTTCCTCGTCCTAATTCGAAGCGTGGCTGGGACGAAAAAGAAAAAAAAAGAACATCGTTCTAGTGCTGTAATTGGAAGAAAAAGGTTTGGGGACATGTTGACAGGAATATTTTACGAGTAAAGGGAAGGGGTAGAACGGTTGCGACAAAAAAATTAACAGTGTCGCACAACAATGGCGAACAAAGCGTGATGCCCATCGCATACGTTTGGACGCAAGATGAAATGGAGATTGGCACGTATAAAAAAATTATGTTTAATGTGACACCTCAGCATTTTTCATCCGGACATTCTGAGTTATGCGGGAGACGAATCGATGAACATCAAGACCTACCATTGTCCTAATCATTGAAAAATTGAGGATTTCCACCTCTTCGAAACCTCTTATTGACACTGAAGGAAATAAGGACACCGTCAGATTGCGTTGGTACTTACTAATGATTTTTACCGCATGTTGGAGTGGTTTGTAGAATCTGGTTTAGAATTAAATATCAGAAAATAACAATACTGAAGGATCTCAGGTTTTCCCGGCGTATGGTATTCAAGAATTTTTCTCAGGTTTCCCACCGGGTCAGGTTGATGAAGTGCACCGACGTTTCGAAGGCTGACTCTGCCATCGTCTTCAGGGTGAAGTGAAACCCTGACTTCACCCTGAAGACGATGGCAGAGTCAGCCTTCGAAACGACGGTGCACTTCGTCAACCTGACCCGGTGGGAAACCCGAGAAAAATTCTTGAAAACAATACTGAAGTTTTGGAACAAGTACAAATGAGATAAGGACGTAAATCATGTGTGTAAAATGAATGGGAACGAGTTAAGTATCGCATATGTGCTTCATAGACAAGAGCGGTAGAAGTTTCGATAACAGAATGAAAGAACATGAAAGATGCTGGAGGACTTTTGATGAAACGTCACTCCTAGCTAAGTATCTACTACAATTATCCTACTCATGTAAATTTAATCCTGAGATTCCACGCTACAAAAATAAGGGTAAAAGACTTGATATTTCAGAGCAAGTTGAAATGGTAAAATTAAATATGAATGCTATTTTAAATGACAATATTTTTATAAACCACCCTCCTTCCCTCAGAATATTGTTTCCACAGAAAACAGGGCACCACCCGTAAATTAGGGAAAAAAAAATCGCATGCAAAAGCCACAAATTTAGAGCCCACAAACCAGCCATGGTAAACATTCATGCACGAACCCTTTCGCCCCAACCATTTCACACACATGCAAACCTACAAACATACACATGCACAATCTTTGAATTTTTATTTTTGTTCCGACGGGTAACTGAAATGTTTTTAATATTTCTAAATGGACTTCGTATTCTAACTATTATGATTTCTGATTGTTTCTGTATAAATATGATGTATCAAAATTTGAATCTTGTCTTGAACTTGAAGATGGTTCGATTAACTGAAACGCGTTGTACGTTAAAAATAAATCTGCGGAAAAGTGCAAATTTGTTTTTCTCATAATGACAAATTTTCACTATATCTCGCCTGAATCTGTTGAACATCTCAGAACTGGTTAATTACTTGGGTATTACCTTAATATCAAACCTTTCACGGGGTACTCGCATCAAAAGACTGCGGGTCGGTCTTAAAGAGACTGGGTTTCATTTGACGGGTTGTAGGAAACTGTAATGGAAGGATAAGAAAGGGGAGTTACTACGATTTAATAAGGTCACGATTTGAATACGTAGCGAGTATTTTAGATGCATTGGAGAAGACGGTTGTGCAAGATTCAGAGAAAAGGTTAGATTTGTTTAAATTACTATGGGAAGAGAGTAAGTACGACGTGTGTGCAGGAGGAATTAGGTTGGGAGCCTCTGGATTTACGATGAGAACAGGCAAGGCATACTTTTAGAATGGGGCAGGACTTATGAATTTTCTTTGCGACACCAAGGTAAACGAACAAAATTTAAAGCCAACGAAAAAGTACTAGGAATAGTGTGGAAGGAGTGAGAGGGTTTTTGGATGTTAACCCAAACTGAGAAGAAAGGTGGATATATTATATATTAGGTAAATAAGCTTTTACAAGTAGAAGGGAATTGATGACGGGAACTTTGAGTAAAGTTGATAAGAAAACCTTAATAAATCCTTTTGATTGTAATGTGGTTCTGCACGGCTCGGAAAACTGGCCATTGGAACATTATGATGGACTCAGAGTGGTGGCTTTAAAAATGTGGGTGTGGAGAAGGATGGAAACGTAAAATGTAGAAAAAGGAAAACAAATGAAGAAGTGCTAGGCATGGTTGGGGGAGGGAGGGGATTACTAAGAGAAATCCAAAGAAGTCAGAAAAGATGGATGCAGAGCATTTTGATTATCGATGAAATGTTGAAGACTTTGATAGAGGGGAGAATGTTTGGCAGACGAGGAAGTGGTAGGAATAGGATAAGCAGGTTGGAGCATATTGTGGCATAGGATTTCAAGTTTTATGTTATTCGACGGAGCTAAGTAATGTAAGACTTTTCAGTCTGTATCCAACCAAAACCCTAACTAATATTAATTATCTAATGATAATTATTCCTGCTGTGGAATCACCCTCCCGCATACATCTAAATAACCTACTGGAAGCCATGGATATGGTGTATAGGGAATGGGGCACTTGTAAATATTATATGGATAACAAAATTTACTAAGGAGTCAAGTTTCGTTTAGCTCGAAAATGTGGTTGTTTAGGTGAGCGAGTGTCAAGTGTAACTGGTGTTCATTTGTATGGCACGAATTCATTACAAGCCACCGCTGAGGTGTTTGGCAGGGGGTGATTATTAAAGTTTATATCAATTTTTCATTAAAATATATACAATATAGTTACATGATTTATGGTCTTTTTGAGTTAGATATACCTCTGTATACATGATATAGGAGCTGAAAGTAAAACGCAAGAGCATAAATAATGTTAAATAAGGCAAATACAACATACATATCACTCGGATGAAAAATAATGAAATGTATATGCTGAGAATTTAATCTCTCTAGTTTTATCGGATTGATCTTTCCTACCGCAGAACGATATTTCATACCGCAGTACAATATTAAAATTTCAACATCATCGCTAAGGAGACCTACTACAAAGTTTTTCATTGGATTTAATCTGTAATTTAACCCTCGTTCCGTGAGTACCAAAACGTGATATAAATAAATAATATAAATTTGATTTCGGAATTAGACCGAGTTCAGCGGAGGGGGGTGCTAGATTTGTCAAACATTGTTATGATCAACGCAGCAGCGTATCCACTTTGCTAGACAATTTAGGATGGGATTCTCTTACACAGCGGCGTTTACAATATAGATTAAACTTATTAAAAACATTTAAAGATGGGCCCTTTATAAACGAACCCCAACGTATTACGGTCGAAGGGATCACGAGTATAAAATTAGAGAGATAGACTGCAAGACTGACAGGTTTAGAATGTCATTTTTTCCTAGAACAATAAGGGACCAGAATGCTTGTAGCCGAAATTCCCCAGGAGTCAGTTCATTACAATAAGTATTAACGTACAGGTTAGGGACTGCGCGAGGATATGTATATACATGTGTATATGTATGTATATATGTGTACATATATGTATGTATATATGGATAGATTTTTTTTCTTACAGGTTCCCCCCACCTTTCCTCACCTAACCCCCAACCCCCTCAACCCTTACCCTTCCCTCATGGTGCTACACCCCCTGCCACAAACCTTTTTGGTGGCTCGCAGGGTATTTATGTAGATGTAGATGATTTGGCAAAAGATCCACCGATTACGAAGATGCATGAAGAATGTAGCCTAACTAGATAGGGGGTGGAATTTGAAAAATATGAAATATGGGTTATAAATAATAAGGACCTAGAACTTTTACCAGCCTAGGAAAGCACGTTGAAGTAAATTCTTCAGAGACGGAAATTGCCACACAATGGGGTTGGATATATTTTGGAGTGCAGGGAAATATGAAGTGTGCAGGAAATGTGGGAGGAAGAGATATTGAGAGGTAGGTGGTGGGTTATTGAAGGTTTTAAAAGAAGGATAAATGTCACGTAGACGGGAGGAAACGAAATGACAGCATGTCAAATCCAAAAGTCAAGATTTGACGGGTTTTTACGACATGAAGGGGAGAAAATATGTCAGAAAGCTGATGCGCATGTTGTGCCGGCATTCTTTATAAGTCCATGGAAAAATTTAACAGATTTCATGGGTTATCCGAACCAGCACCAAATCGCTGCACTGCTTACATCTATATCTAACAACTAAAACTTTTTATGAATGGAAGTTTTTTATACTTAATTTTTTTATACTTTGCGACTTTTTCACTGGCTAGTAGTTCATTGTACTTATGAACTCCAATTCCAATGCTCAGTATATTTTGAACGATCCTGTTTCCTTAAAGCTGAGCACCTTTGCACTGTATTGTTGGTTTTTACGATCGCAAGTGCTGTTTAGGTAGTGGAAAAAATCTCAATCCTTTCTAGAGATTAAGGACCACATTCACGATTAACGAATTAACTAGATCGCTTTTTTGTCTTCTTGAAATATTTCAGAAATTTGGCAAATGATCCGGAAAAGTCGGTAATAGACGAACAGGAGGAGTTTTTTCTGTAATTGTGTCTAATTTTTCCGATTAGTTTGACAACGGATTGTGTGCGGAAAATAATAATTTTTTTTAATCGGTTGGATCGGCAAATCCTGGGCTAACTGACAAACTAAAGCTTGATCACCAGCAAACCTAAATGAAGTAATGGATTCCCCGTCGACTTTCATTCCTATCTACAGTTCTTCACATGCCTTCTTTACCACTTACCATGTCTCACTCTCTCTCACCTGAGAAGTCTGAGACATGCTCAAAAAGGATAAGTCTCCTATCTCTACATTCTACTCTAATTTTCGGCAATACATTCATTAACTCCACCCAATCAACAATATCAAACCCCTTCTCGAAATCTACGATGCAGACATATGCATTGCGATTATATTCTATATTTCTCCCTATTAATAATCTCCTTACTGAAATGACTTCACGTGTACCTCACCCTTCCTGAACACATACGGATAATGCCAATAGTTATCGTTTGACCTGTTCTAGATCCTCGTACTGATGATTCACAGAACTACTTTAGCTCCGGGCGAAATTAAAGTTATTGTTCTATATTCCTTAACATATTGCAGCCTTAAATGAGGAAGTACTGGTGATGGTGGGCGAGGATAGGGGTTTGTTGGCAGAAATCCTATAGAGGCAGGAAAAATGATTGAAAGGCATATTGAGCGGTAGTGGAATTTTGGTATGGAACACGTATCTCGGAAGTATTTTCAACCAAGGCGGTCAAAGTAGTAGGGACGTAAGGAGAAGAATTGCTCTAGGCAAGGAGGCTTTCTCAAGAAGGAGGGAGTTGATGACGGGGACGCTGAGTAGGGAGGTTAAGAAAAGACTCATAAAAACTTTGATATGGAGCGTAGATATGTACGGCGAGGAAACGTGGTCGCTGAAGCAGAAGGATAGACGTAGATTGGAGGCTTTTGAAATGTGGGTGTGGAGAAGAATGGAGAAGGTGAAATGGACCGAAAGGAAAAAAAAATGAGGAAGTACTGGAGATGGTGGGAGAGGAGAGAGGTTTGTTGAGAGAAATTCTATGGAGGCAGGAAAAATGGATGAAAGGCGTATTGAGCGGTAGTGGAATGTTGAAGAAGGTAATAGAGGGGAGAATGTTGGGCAAACGAGGAAAGAGCAGGAACAGGATAATGATGTTGGACGGAATGAAGGGAGGATAGAAGTACCCAGAGATGAAGAGAAACCTGATGTAGATTAGGTTGCTGGATTGGGTCTTGTTTGGAGTTAAAAAAATATTTATTTGCTAGTTGTGTCCATCCATAAACCTACCTTAACCGGTAGATTACCAAATAATAATAACCAACACTGATCTGACGATTCCCTGCGGCCAAAGTCATCTGTCATAAATACTATGCATAAGTGCACAAACACTATTCTTCCCACATTTTCCTAAACCTTTAAGTAGGTCTGTGAGAATGTTGTCTACCTCTACAGCCGTATTTCATTTGAATTCCCTTAAATGTCCCTTTTATCGTGCCATCGTGTACGCCTGAAACTAAACTATTCTCATCTACGTCATACTCTCTTTCTATGTCTATTATTTGCCTGATATCTTCGTCATGTAGAGCTTAAAATGTTTTCTCGTAATCAAGGTTTTAGAGTAATTATATGCTTTTTGATTTGGTGTGGCTAGGTATCCTAGAGAAAGGATTATCATAGAATCTGCTTTAATACGAAGATTATTTTAAATAATTATTCGTATGACCGTCTCATTTATCGAAAGGAATTTCATGGGCTACGCTTAAAATCAATAGTTCTTCGTAAAACAGAAGGTCATGGAAATGGATGTGCGTCATCATTCGGATTCGTGATCTTCATCGACCTAGTAAAGAGATGTACCTTGTGATTGGATGAAAAACTCATTTCTTGCAATGGTCTCTCAGAAAAATGGATCTATTTCCGAAATAATATCCGGTACAATACACCTTCGAAGTATTGCAAGCAGTCAATCTCTATCTCCGTTAAATCTGGGTCACATGACGTTATACACAAAGCTCACCAGAAGGTTCCTTCATGTTTTAACTTAAAATCCCTATGCTTATTTTCATACTTAATCGCAGCGCACAAAAGTTTCTAATGCACTCTGGGTGACGAAGAGGGAATTGTTATTTTGATAAGTAAACCATAGGATTTAGGGGCGCACCTTGTAGTAATCGAAAATGACGCAAGATATGTTTAATCTCTTCACTTTTCTACATCGACATCTACTTAATACCACGAAAGCCGCCGCAAGGGCGTGTGGCGGGGGGTGTTAGGGCACCACCCGATATTAAGGGAAAAAAACCGCATGCAAAAGCCACAAATACTAGTATAGTATACACAGTCAACAAACAAAACATTGTGTAAATTCATGCAAGAACTCTTTCACCCCACACACATGCAAACACACAAACTACCAACAATCATACACATGGACTATCTTTGCAATGTTTAACTTTGTTCCCACTAGTAAATTAAATGTTTTTAATATTTCTAAACTGACTTCGGTTTCTTACTATAATGATTCCAGATTGTTCGGGGAAAGAATGAGTATTCGAATCTATCTGTATTGGAATCTATGTCCCTTATTTTATCTTTGTGGTTTGATCTACCTAAATAGTGTGGGCCCATTATAATTCCTTTTGTGTCGTCGTTAAACAAAAAAACCACAAATTTATACAAAAATGGTATACATTCATGCAATAACCCTTTACCCCACATTCATGCAAACACACAGACTACCAATTACCATACACATGCATCTGCAGATTCACCTAATATCTTTGCAATGTTTAATTTTGTTCCTACTTGTAAATTAAATGTTTTCAATATTTCTAAATGGACTTCGGATTCTTACTATTATGATTTCTGGTTGTTCTGGGAAAGAATGAGTATTTGAATCTATCTGTATTGGAATCTATCTCCCTTATTTTATCTTTGTGGTCTGATCAACCTAAGTAGTGTGGGGCCATAATAATTCCTTTTGTGTTAAATGTTAAACTCGTTTGTTCTGAACCTTTCTAAAAGTCTAAGTCTTGCATGTTCTCTTCGTATTTCCAGTGGCTCCCAACCTAAATCCTCTAAGAAGCCTGTCACACTTATGTTCTTGGAATAATAATTTTTATCTAATCGGGCGAATTTTCTCTGGTGTCACAGAGTATAGAGGCCATAATGTCTAATTATTTTTGCCAGATTTTCTCCCAAATAACCCAAATACCTAGGGCATAATCCAGAAGAGGTCTAACTAGAGCAAAATAGCACCTTTCTTTAACTTTCTCATTACTTTTGTGGCGTTTGGGACATGAAAGATACTTTTCTACCTCCTTTGAATATGGAAGATCCTATAGATGTGCAGCATATTCTAAATGAAGCCTAACGACCGAAGGATAATATTCCTACATAACATTTTCATATTCAAATTCTTGCTTAGAAAAACGAGTCAATGTCTTAAAAAAAATTGTAAGTATTTACAGTTGGATGTTGATCTTTATCATATCGTTTGGGTGGGAAATGAAAAATTGTGATGCTTGGTAACGGGTCTTCATGAAGTTATAATGAAGCTTAAATATTTGGTTTTTGCATTCGAACACCATGCGTTGACCTTAATTTACTATAAGTATTCATTCGAGTTTATTGAGTTTCCTCCATGTTTATACAATATATTTAGTCCATTGTGAATAGACAAATGATGCAATGGTATAACATCAAGACTTTTGAAATTAATGGAGAAGAAATTCTTAGTTCTTCGGGTTGCATAAAATTTTTCTAATGAGCAATTTCTGAATACTTTAATTAACTCGTCCTAGTATTAAAAGCGGAACGGTCTGGAGTATACTTGAGGGCGTTATACGATAAAAACAAAGCATAAGTCTATTTATCCTACTGTGTTTTTTACCATCGAACTCGGTGGAAATCCTCGTTAAATAACGAACGCGAGGGCGTCGTCGGGAAAATGGGGCGGAGATTTTGGGACCGCAACTTTGGATTTTCTAACTCTAAGACTTCCACTCTTGCGGATAAAAAGGCACTTTTTTAATTGCCAATCACATTTGTACGATTCCAAATAGGCTAACAAATTGCAGACTTGTAGCAAGGGATACTAATACTGTTTAAGGGATCCAAATGAAATTAGTCACGATTTTAGCTCGTTGCCGGCCATGTAGAGAGGACGTGTTTACAGGACAGGAGGGTAGTTGCGAACAGAAAGGTTTCAGTAGATCAATTTTAGCATCCATGTTGTGTATTTCACTTGTGACGATACTTCTTTTCTTTCGTTTGTTAGTCATTTCACTATACTTAAACCATTAATTCCTGCTGGTAATATTTTCACTTAATATAGCTATTTAGATTTAAAAATGGTCTGTGCCGAATTTAACCTTCCATGTAGACGTACTCTTAATACCACATATGCTCACAATAGAAACTTATTAATACGTATTCCTCCAATATTTTTTGTTGGAATGATTTTTTAACAAGTTCACTGCTTAATAATTTTCATATACAATTTCTAATAAGTAGCAAACTCTAATTATTGTGATTAAATTATAGAAGTTTGGAGTACACGTTTTAGTAATTTAAAAAAAAAAAACTCTTAAGTATAATTATTGAGTTTTGAGATCCTGGAACACATAGGGACACATTGAATAATTATAACGACATATACGAGGAAGGGTAGGAAAAAGCGAGCAGATTGTAATTCGTTTGCCTGAAAGTACTCGCTCTTGACAACCACTATCTGACGTGCTATGGACTAAATCACTAATATACCACACGCAACGTAATTAATCCATAACGAGTAATACGGTTTCATTGGACTAATTTCAACTACAATTTACCAGAGAATCAAGGTGGCAGGATAATGAGTTCAGAATTAATTTCAAGATTTGCTCATGACAATGTTTCTTTTAGCAAACAGAAAGGAATTGAAGACGGATCGCAAGTAAATATTTTAATAAAAGGATAATGAAAACATAATCATATGGGCTTAGTATTAAATTATACGGAAATTTCATCCTTGAGACCGGAAGAGAGGCGTAGATCGAGAATTTTTGAAATTTGAGTGTGGAGGAGGATGGAAAAAGTTAAATAGACGAAAAGGAAAACAAACGAAGTCGTATTAAGCATAATGGGAGAAGGCTGAAGAATGTTGGGCTTAATTTAAAAGAAAGGAAGATAACAGAGTGTCAACAGAGTGTTATTTAGTGGATAGAATGTTGGGCAGACGAGGTAGAGGAATGAATGGGCTAAAATTGGTGGAATGAAGGGAGGCAATACGTCTATGGAATTGAAAAATGGCTAGCTGTAAAGCAAATATAATAATATGTATACAAGTGCCGTGTAACCTGGGATCTGAAGAAAGTATTGCATCCACCAAAAATATACTTTGATCAATATATTGATAATAAAAATTTCTTTATAGACCGATTGATTTATGTTAAGGGATTACTTGAGATTTTTAAAATCCATATATTTTTTGTCCTACAAAATATCATGTAAATGAATGCGCGTCATGATTCGGGTTCGTGATCGTCATCGACCTAGTAAGGAGATATATGTTGTAATCGGAAGAGGAACTCATTTCATGAAATTCCTTCCCTGAACGATGAATCTCCTTCCGAAACAATATCCGGCACGATCTACCTTCGGAGTATTGCAAGCAGTCAGTCTCCATCTCCGCTAAATCTGGGTCACATGACGTTAAACCTTAACTACACGAGGAGGTTCCTTAACATCCCAACTCGCAAGACCTAAGGTTATTTTTATACTTAATCACAGTTTACTAAAGTTTCTATGCACTGGGTGACGAGAAGGGAATACGTAGTTATTTTTACAATTCAATCATAAAATTTAATAGCGCACCTTGTCGTCATTGAAAATTGCAATATTGTATGGGTAATCTCTTCACTTTTGAAGCCTTTGGAACATGAAGGATACTTTCCTGCCTCCTTTGGATTTCTTCCAATCCTTTTTACTCCTTCACAATGCCTAGTACTTTTCGTTTTTTTTCCGTCGCGTCCATTTTATCGTATCCATTCTTATTCCCATCCACTTTTCAAAGGCTCCAATCTGTTGGATTATCTTACTTCAATAATCATGTATCTACACCGTACAAAACCACGCTTAAGATAAAGTGTCCATTGATCTTATTATATTTTATCAGTATCTTAAACCGCTACGAGAGATAAGTACCTTTTTCCACTACCATTTTAACATTTGATTAATACATATTATTCCTTCTTCTCAAAAACATCATAACCATTGTTATTTTTTATAATTCTCGGCACATATCTATCACACGTATATTCTGATTCGATCAGCAACGATAATAAGCTTTTGGCTTCCTGGCAAGCCAAAGTTTCATCATTGGCAAATTTAACTCATTTTATGGATTCCCCAGCGACTTTCATTCCTATCTATGCCTCTTTTAGCAAATACGTCGAAAGGCACGGGCGAAAATGAATACTCCTGTCTAACCATTCTTCCTCGCGCTGTCTATTCTGACACTCCATTCACCACTCGAACCGTCGCAGTCGGACACATGTGCTGCATGTACTTGCATGCTTGTGGTGTGAAGGGAAGTAGATGTGTATTTGCATGCGTGTAAAATGATAGGATGCTTCTATGAATGTATGCACTACTGTGAATTCGGGTTTGCATGTATGTGTTAGTTTTGAGTTGACGCAGATTGGAGGCTTTGGAAATGTGGGTGTGGAGAAGAATGGAGAAGGTGAAATGGACCGAAAGGAAAACAAATGAGGAAGTACTGGAGATGGTGGGTGAGGAGAGGGGTTTGTTGAGAGAAATCCTATGGAGTCAGGAAAAATGGATTAAAGACGTATTGAGCGGTAGTGGAATGTTGAAGAAGGTAATAGAGGGGAGAATGTTAGGCAAACGTGGAAAGGGCAGGAACAGGTTAGGGATGTTGGACGGGATGAAGGGAGGAAAGAAGTACACAGAGATGAAGAGGGACATGATGTAGATTAGGTTGCTGGATTGGGTTTTGTTTGGAGTTACAAAATGTTTATTTGATAGTTTTTTCCATCCAAAAACCTACCTTAACCGGTAGATTACCTAATAATAATGTTAGTTTTGAATGCGTTTTTTCTTTATTCCTTTTTTTTGGGTGGTGGCCTAACACCCCCCGCCACTCGCCCTTGTGGCGGCTTGCGGGGTATTATGTAGATGTAGATGTACGATACAGGTTACGGAAAAATATCCTATCATTAAAATCTATTCCTCCTTTCCTCCAATAAATTTATTAACTCTACCCAGTATGCTCTCTCAAATTCCCTTTCGAAATCTATGAAGCTAATAAGACCTTATTGCATTCAATTATCTTCTCAAACTGACCTCATTACCGTGCACACCAGCATACAGTCGTCGACGCTCTAGATGTTGGTGTAGGCCTAATTAATACCGATTAATTCCACTCATAAGTCAGTCTAATATATTGTGTATGATATCCTTTGGCAACCATTCAATCTCGTTAAAATCTAAAAGTAGTTTTTACGAATTGGTGTAATATTTTATAATAAATTGGTATCACACGTACCATTTCGCTTTCCGAATGCAAACTGACCAATCCCTAAGTAATCACTTGGCTTCCTTTTCATCTTCTTATTGATTATCCTAAGTGCCACTTCAGTTGAGTGCGAAAACTAACTTATTCAAATGAAATAAAATATTTTTTGTCAGTGATAAATATATAATGCGTAATAAAAACGCCATAGCCGGAGATACTATACCATTTAAATTTCGAAATGGAAATGCCAGCACTCACATAAAATTGCCGTGAGCTGTTTGATGTATTAATTTAAAAATCGACCGATTCTATTCCATCGCAAAAAAAGTCGCGGTTAAATCGATAATCGCGGAACTTATTAATGTTTATGATGTATCATTATTGCTCTATAAAAATATATTCACCACTATTTCTTTTAATCAATTATGTATTGGTATTATGCTATTTTTTTAATTAGATTTTTTCCCTAAAATATTAATGGTACAGAATTACTCGTGCGAGTCTCTTTGGACTACTGAGTCTAAAGAGCATATTTATTGGTAGGGAAAAAGAACGGCACTCATTTCCCTCATTTTAATAAGCGTTCAGATGTAAATTCTGTCTTTCATTATCCCAAAGATTTATTTATCTTATAATTACCTTATTTCAGCTGTCACGAATTTTACAAGCACTAAAATTTACTCTTGGGTGCTGGGAATAAAATATCGTAAGGTTTATGAGTTAATGTAATCTAGTGAACAGTGTCAGACTGCTGAACGGAGAACGTCGGTTCGATTCCGTGTGAAGCTATTAGCCAACCTCAGTTTAATGCTAGTGATTTTTCAGGTTCCAGAATTTTCTGTGATATCCTAGTTGTGTGCTTAGGAATGCATCTATAACTCCATGGGTGAATGACGCGTCTTAGTTCTCGAGACCTTAAGGTAGCATTAGGTGACCTTTTCTAGGGTCAGGACTTCTTCTACTGACGAAATGGCTGCCTCCTTTCCCAGAAACGTCCACCGTCCGTATGTTTCATGGCTGTCCTTATGCAATTCTTTTAGCATCTATATATAAAGAAACCAATACAAATGGCCTAACGGGTGAAGTGTTTTTATTAGTACGTGTGTGATTGTACAAGGATTGTTTAAAAAGTAACGGTGACAATTTTTCCTGACATGTGCGTGAATTGCTGAATTCAGACCATCAGTTAAGTGTGTGCATGATTACAGATCATATTGACATTCAAAAGATGACAATACACATTATTATCATTGAACATTTGACGACGCGAAAGATCTGCGCTAAAATCGTCCCGAAGGTGTTGACGAACGACCTAAAGCAGAGTCGAGTGTCTGCTTGCCCTTGACCCTCTGGAACGGCATCGTGACAATTCGTCAACCTTCCTTACAGTCCCAACTTAGCACCAGTAGACTATTTCCTATTCCCAATAGTGAAATCCTCCCTCAAAGGACACCATCATGGGACCCAAAGTGCCGTCAAAGAAGCCTGCAGGCGTGCCCTTAAGGATCTTCCACAAACATCTGGAAAAAGTGTGTGGACGCTCAAGGGATATACTTAGAAGAAGTTTGAGGCAGTGTAGCAAATTCTGAAATAAATATTTTTTGCAAATTAAAACTATTCCCGATACTTAACTCTTTCTCTTTCTTGAAAACCCCATAACATTAGTTGTATTTACGTTTATTCTCATCACATATCTTTCGCCCTGAATTTAAAATTAATTCAGCAATGCTTACAACCCATCGGCTGACTGATAAACTAAAGTTCATTCATCAGAAAACCTAACTGATTTTATGAAGTTCTCATCGATTTTGAATCCTATCTTTTTCATGTCTCTTTTACCATATTTTCTACATGCATGTTGAAGAACAGGGATGTTGATGGACAACTCCTATCCTCTCTTTGATTGTACACATCTCTTCCTAACATTACCCATTCCGGCTCTCGATCCGACACTCCCGCGTGAACAGTCTGAGACATATATTATATATTTTGAGGTTATATGTCATATACCTTTCATAAAGAAATTTTATATCCTAAATTTTTGTATACATCGCAGGTCAAGCTATAATATAATTTTTGTTATGCAAGCATTTATTTTTACATAATCAACTTGAGGTCGAGATTAGCCGAAATTAAAAAAAAATGTTATTGCAAGTGACCCATAAACGCATCGAATTTTTGGAGTTCTACGGGAAAGAATTCTTCACAAAGGTGAATTTCTAAGCCAGAAGGGCTGCGCATTTTTAATTCCTCATAACATTCCACGCTTGAGGACTTGAAAATTTCTTTTACATGTTACACCACGGGAGGTTCGCAGTGATGAAACTAGCGTGTGAAGTAAACAAGGAAACATGGATATTTTGTCTTGGTAAGAGAGAAAATTGATGGAATTTTAAGTCTTGAATCCGGTTCATATCACCAGGACTTGGTCCTGTGTGGCCAAACTTCAGGGCGCGTCTCAATAAAAGGGTTGGATATAAATTCATGAGGATTCTCAATTGAAATAGGCAACGATTGTAACTCCTTGGCATATGTGCAAACTAAAGGTTTATTAGCCCAACAATGTCACTGATTTAATCACTACCCCACCGAATTACATATATACACGTACTTCCAGATTTCTCATGCCTTTTTACCATTTCTTTCGCGTATAAGTCAAAAATCACTGGTGATAATAGCCACATCTGTCTTGCCACCTACTAAGCACTGTCCATTCTGACTCTCCATTCGCCTCAAGTACCTGAGCGTCTATGAAATTTAATGATCTCGGATAAGTCGTATATATTAATTATGTTTTTCCATTTTACTCTGTGGTACGCCTTCTCGTAATTCACGAGTCAAACAATAAACATCGTTTAGGACATATTTTTAATGGAGCTTCTTGATGTAGGTTTCCGATGGACAAAGGCGGTTTACAAAGAAATTTTTTAGCATGGGGTAATAACCTGACGTCCTGTGCCACATTAAAAAAACTTTAATTTGGCATATTTTCTACCACTTTCTCTTTATTCTGTCCAATATGGGTATGTTTTTCCTTCCTTTAACTCACTTTCCGATTGTTCTTTCTATCACAGTCCTCAAATTTCCATTACCAATCAAAATGCTCTGTATCCCTCATTCCTGCCTCCTTTTTACTTCTGCCAACAATCTCCTCTTCTCTCCCACCATGCGTAGTACTATCCAGTTCATTCCAATTTTTCCCCTTTACACATTTTCAATTTTTATCCAAAACCACACTTGAAAAAATCCAATCTACTCCTATCTTCCTCGACCTTTTATATACACTGTAAAATACCACACCCCACATTTTTTACTGCATCCTACGGTGCTATTATTTGTTAGATGATATTACATGCAATTGCATGAGTGCAGAATGAAAGGAGGTAGATATGTATCTGAATGCATGTAAAATGAAAGGATTTTTGCATGAATGTTTGCCCCACTGTGGGTATGTGTTTGCATGTATTTGTTGGTTTTGAATGTGGTTTTGTTCCCATTTACCTGGGAAGAGGCGTGTGGAGGTGGGTGATCTAACACCCACCTCTACACGCATTTGCGGCGGCTTGCGGGGTATTATGTAGATGTGGCTATCATCAAGGGAGTTGAAGTTAGAGTGTATTTAATGAAGATGGAGAGACTGCCCTGGCTTTATTCTGATGACGCAGGGCTTTTTCATTTAAGCCATTGTATAAATAATCATTTGACTTATGAAAGTCATCCAATAAGAATCGGTTTCAAAGTTTTACAATAAATTAGGCATATTATGTTTCGTCCATAGTCATCGACCCTTCCGAGAGAATAAAGAGAAAAAGAAGCGTATACAAAACAAGCGTGAATGGATACTCTCAGCTTTATAAACCCTTTCGTTGTTGATGTGAATCTTTCCATAATACGTACAGGGATTACCTCTTCGTAATATTATCAATCATCTGTTAATTTTGTGACCATCTCTACTCACGTTTCAGGAAAAGAATAGTGATGTTTAAACACGAACTCTAGAATAAGTTCATATACACAGCTGAGAGCATTCCCAAAAGGGAGGAATGTGGACTATATCATCGTCTACACCCTCACAATACGCCACAAACCGCTACAAGGGCGTGTGGCAGGGGGAAACAGAATAGAATAGGCCAGTTTGTTTGAACAACAGCCATAAAAGCAGAACTAATTAGTTCATGCACACCTGCTAACCTATAATGGGGCAGAAATCTACCGGCCAATAAAAAACAATAATAATAAGTATTTCATCAGACATTACACGTGTCAAAAAATATTATCGAAAACATTTTGTTCTAAATAATTTAAATTTTGAACAAATAGAAGAAAAGAAATGTCAAAATGCAATTCCCTGGCTATTGAGTCGAAACGGGTGTGGAAGACATAACCTACATCTACATCTACATAAGTACCCTGCGAGCCACCAAAAAGGTGTGTGGCAGGGGGTGTAGCACCATGAGGGAAGGGTAAGGGTTGAGGGGGTTGGGAGTTAGGTGAGGAAAGGTGGGGGGAACCTGTAGGAAAAAAAAATATATATACATATATATATATGCATATATACACACATACATATACATACATACATACACACATGTATACACATCCTCGCGAAGTCCCTAACCTGTACGTTAATACTTATTGTAATGAACTAAGTCC
The DNA here is from genome assembly GCA_037158775.1 of Hetaerina titia. NCBI lineage: Eukaryota > Metazoa > Arthropoda > Insecta > Odonata > Calopterygidae > Hetaerina > Hetaerina titia. Next base: position 70,895,532 of record CM073774.1, on the reverse strand, counting down.
TGGGGAATTTCGACTACGAGCATTCTGTTCCCTAATCGTTCTTGGAAAAAATGACATTTTAAACCTGTCAATCTTGCAGTCTATCTCTCTAGTCTTATATTCGTGATCCCTTCGACCGTAATACGTTGGGGTTCGTATTATATCCTTGATGTCATCGGAAAAGGGCCCATCTTTAAATGTTTTTAATAAGTTTAATCTATATTGGAAACGCCGCTGTGTAAGAGAATCCCAACCTAAACTGTCTAACAAAGTGGATACGCTGCTGAGTTGGTCATAACAATGTTTGACAAATCTAGCCCCCCTCCGCTGAACTCGATCTAATTCCGAAACCAAATTTATGTTGTGAGGATCCCATATACTGGCAGCATACTCTAGGTGGGGCCTGACCAAGGCAAGGAAACATCGTTCTTTCACCTTTTCGTCGCATTTACCTAGCACTCTTTTCACAAATCCCAATTTTTTATTAGCACGACCGCATATTTCTCGTATGTGTTTTCCCCAGGACAGACCTGACCAGACCAGAATACCCTAGTATTTCTCCCAAGCATTAAATCCATAATATGCGTCACCAGTAATTAAATTTAATTTCATTATCAACATCAAAACACGAGGATTAAAACCATATGTAAACATGCAAAAATTTAAAAATTAACCATGCTCCAATCATGCCGAATTGTGAGGAAATCGTTGGGGCATTAAAAGAAAATCTGATTTGGTTAGAACCCGTCGGACGTTCAAGAAACAACAATTTGTGAGCAGCTAATGAATAGTAATAACGATGATTTATAGTCCTGGTTAAGTTTTCTCTACTTCATAAGATCATGATACTAAATATCGCAGTGTTGATACAGTGACCTCGTTTGAACAGCCTAGATTAGTGTGGAGTTTTCGTTTATTGAAAATTCTGACGTTGTTTTCTTTATACTATATTCAACACATTTCGTCGATCACTCAAACCTAGTCTTGATAGCAATAGATTTTTCCTCTAGATTACGTTTTAATATTAGATAAGATTGAGGTGAAGATTCATCTGTGATAATACGTACATTATGGAAATTCTGAGATTTCACGAAATCAATCATTTTTATTACTTTTTGTTTCAATTCATTCATGTTTTTTGCACAGTATTCTTAGTGGCAAGGTTTGTTTGCCTAAGCCAATTTGACATTGGTTTGATTCCAGAAGACTAAGGATAGCTTAGCTCTGGGATATTTCGGAGATTTTGGTTGACGTAAGAACTCTAGCCGAAATATAAATAAACCAATGTTGTTATTCATAAATTGATAGTAGATTCTGATTCTGAGACTGATTCTCCATAAAAAAATATTCTTGATTTAGTTACAGTTTCCCCCGGTCGTATCCACGAAAAAAATTAGCACTGATGTAACATTCCAGATGAACAATATGACGCGTATCAGGAACGGCATTTTCCATACACTTAAAGAGAAAAAGCGGTTTTCGGGTCCCTGGACTTCAGTCGTCGAACGTCATTCCGCTCTTTGACGTCCTCATGTCGAAGATGTCCTTGTCTACGCGAAAGGGTTTGCGATTGAACTTCGCAACGAGGCATTCATAAGGATCGGGAACGGCTTCCGGCTGGATTCTGAGAGAGATGGTCTGGATGGGGCACTCCGCCGTCCCGTTCTCCCCTCTGGCCACCCGGCCCTCGGGGGGTTGATGTCTCCCCGGGACTGGACTCGGCACCTTTCGGCTTCTCTCCCTGGCGAATTTCTTCCTCGCACACGTCGCCTCACTTGAGCAGAAGAAAAAGAAAGAAAGGAAAATGCCATTTGTACCAAACCTACGAGTATTTATTCACGATAGTGTTACAATACCCTTAAACCGATGCATTGTCTTATAAATAGTAGGCCGGGATTAGGATAGGCTTCAGATGGTCACTAGCTTTGCCCAATACTATACTCCTAAACGCTGACTAACATGGCAAAAAATATCCTTAAACTCTATACTCAATATCCCAATCTACAATAATCTTTTAGCTCCGCATACTTTCTGCCTCCCTTAATGAAGTTTGACCATGAATATACGAGTCATTGTATCATCTTATTTAATATATTAATGACGATCAATGATTAAATTAATGTAGCACCCATTCATACCTATGCCTAACAGTTATGACCTGAGTATACAGTTTTAAGGCACTCTTAATAGGTTCTTATTAATTTTTTAAATGTTATTTTAATCCTACTCTGGGTTTATTCTAAAAAGAGAAGCCTCTCTTCCCCTTCTCTGATTATATACGTACTTGCGCAAGTTAAGTCTTGTCCTAATTTGTTCACTTGATTATCACACTTAACGTCATATTCCGGGTTGTTTATAAATTGAATATAGTGTAGAATAACTAAGTATTTGCATTTTAATTCAAATTATCACCTCAACATTACAGATTTCACCATTCCATTGCCTCTCAGTTCCATGCGGCTGCTTCTAATTTCTCCCAACAGCCATGTAATTTCCCCTACCATGCCTATGACTTCACCGTTTCTTATATCATTTCCGTAAACTTTATTTTCCCCACCCTCCTCTACATCCTCACCCACATCACAAAGGCCTCAAATCTGCGGTTATCCTCTTTCCTCAAAGACCAAGTTTCCAAGCCACATAAAACTACGATCCATATTAAAGTTTTCATTAGTCGTCTCTTAGCACCTGTACTTATGCTGTCTGTCATCAACTTCCGCCTGCTTGAAAGAAAATCTTAAGATACAGAAGAAAGAAAGCCTCACGGAAAATACTCAGATTCAGGGAAAGTCGAGGAGCAAGAGAGGTATGCAGAAGATATGTTTGAAGGCTTAATTAAAATGGACAATTTTCCACAAAATAAAATTTTTTATTAATACGACCGGTTTCGATGTAACTACATCATCTTCTAGTCACCACCAGAAGATGATGTAGTTACATCGAAACCGGTCGTATTAATAAAAAAATTTATTTTACGGAAAATTGCCAATTTAAATTAATAATGATATTCCACCATATCACGCCTGAAACGTTTTTTATGTTTGAAGGCATTAGGCGAAAAAATTATACACGTAAAACAATTTATCATTTATGCCATACATGGAATCGGAAAATGGCCTTTGATTACGTTGAATGGAAAAAAATTCAAGATGCTAGAAGTGTTGGAAATACACCATAAGAACAGAAGAATATCTCAATACTTCCTCCAGAAACATGTAGCAAAGATGAAGATAAAAAACAAGAGGGAAGGAGAAGCCCAAACAAACAAAGAAGTTACACCAGAATGCATTTAAAACTTAACGGAAAATTATAAGAGGCACTAAAAGAATCACAACAATTTGGCATGAAAGGATTATAAAATAATGGAGAAATTTCATGAAACCGTAATGATATACGAGTAACTCTGAAAGAGTGGGAGAAGGTTAAGGCTAGTCTTCAACTTGCCCTTTGCCAATCAAAGTGCTATTCATGGTAAAACAATAGTTATAAAATATATACAGGTACATACTTCATGGATACATCTATACAGGGGGTTAGAAGAGTCAAGGTTTGAACCTGTGGGAGGAGAGTGGCATTTTGGAATTTCAAGCACTTAATTCCTGCTAATATGCCTTGCAATAATTCTTATGTGAGCCCATACGGAAACGCAAAAATTAATTTTTAAGAATTTTAAGCGTCAATCAAAATGCCGAAAAATATCAGATACTCTGGCAATTGATTGAAATGTCTCGAAAACTTTGTCTTTGAAGCAAGGCGACAGTCGGAGATTGAAAATCATTGAAATGTTAAAAGGATGGAATACAGAAAAAATGGATGGGGAAAAGGAAACAAAGACGAAATACGAGAGATAGTGGAGAAGGAACACTTCCAAATGTTTTAATTGGTGGCCACAGTGTGGTCTCGGATGGAAATACGTTGAACGTAAATTGGAGATTTTGAGAAGTAGTTATTAAAGCGAAATTTATGTCAAAAACTAGAGGGAAATAAACGAAAAATTATTGAGGTTTATCTTGTTCCTTTAAAGCCCCCAAAAGTTCAGAGTGTAAGAGGACGTCTTGGTAGCTTAACTGGCTAAAGAACTCGGCCGGATATCGAGGGATCCGGGTTCGAAACCCGGTCAAGGCGAATGATTTTTACTCTCTGAAATTGTTGCTTTATAATGCACACATAGCGGGTGACTCTGTTAAAAGCTACTGTTGCGGCATCTCCCGCAGTTTCTTTGAGATTGAGAGTAATTTTCACGGATAGAAAGGTTGAATAATAACAATAACCATTTGACGAGATGCGAGATCATTCATGAAAACTAGAGTCGTGGTTAATCAGGAGAGGGAAGTAGGAGGGAGTCAAAGGATGGGTGGGTGAAGGAGGGGTGGATGAAGAAAACTTATATTGACGATAGGATGATGACAACTGATAGATAAAAGAACCGTCTGCAAGATAAGTAGGGGGAGAGGAGGGGGTAGATAGTTTGCGGGAACACATTAAGTCTTGCTGTATGAATGTAAATATCGACTTGTAGCATTGAAGTTTTTAGAAGAATTATTTGTAATACATTTCTAAAGAAGACGTATATTTGCTAACCAATATTTCTCTTTGAATATTAAATATTAATTATAGGACTGATAAAAAGGTGGAATCTGTGAATAGTTTTAGTTTAATGGATCCATTTGTGCTTGAGCGTCGGATTTGGCGTCTATTCGGATTAGCGAAAGTTTGGATTGTAGCGTCGGATGTCAGATGAAGTTTGTTAGTAAAGGCTAGGTACTGTATTTTTGTTCTGTAAGCCTGCTTCCATTCGAAAACTAGCTCAAATGTATAAACCAATAATGTGGGTGTGTCTGTATATATGTATATATATATATATATATATATATATATATATATATATATATATATATATATATATATACACACTGAGAAGTGAAGGACTCTGATTCACGTTGAGTTAGTTAACTTATATCAGAATTAATTGAAATTCACCATACCCAGAAAAACATCCCTAAATCATCTACCCAGAAATGTCACTTACCTTATTGCCATGCTGATTGACTCCTCATCAATCATTTGCACGAGGATACCCTGAAATATCACTGGCAGGTCTTCGGGGCGTGTGTTTGGAGTTCGCCGTTCATTCATCGAAAACTCCAGCCTTTCCAGAGCTACCGACCACCTACCTGGATTCAACTGGAAGGGAGTAAAAGGGTACGTGTCAGAATTCGAGATTCTTAAATGGTTTCCGAACGACAGAAATAGAAATTGAGTAAATGAATGTATTTTTGGTTTGGAAAAGTTCTGATTATGACACGTTCCGTTGTCAATACAAAGGGAACCCATTCGTCATCTCCGGTCCACGGGACTATTGAAGGAAAGTTTGTGAATCGGAAAATGCTCTAGGATATTATGCGTTTGCCATCGTGATATCTGAGGCAGTTAACTTTTCCGAGGCAATTTCGTTTACGGATGTTCCGGTCATATGTGCCACCAAATTTTCAGTTCCATCCTGACCTGTACTTCGTCCAAATGGCAGAAAGCCCAAGGATAATGAGCTTTACGATTGATCTCGCAGCCCTTTATCTATACACGGATAATATTGACCGATAGTTTCATTTCCGTTTTCAATAAAATTCAATGCAACTTTGATAATATATGTCCTCACACTCACTGCCATACGCCACACCTTTAGTGACTCGTCCGAAAATAGTAAATGTAGACGTATTATGTAATTATTTCCTACAATAATCACAAATTAACGGGGGGAAAACAGCACTAAATACCTCTCGTATTCTCTATAGCAATTAAATATTTGGAAAGTTATTTAAGTTATAACGGCAGCGCTAGTTTACCTCCACCCAGTTACTAAAACATTTTGGCAAATTACTTAAGGGCACTGGCAAACCTCCATAGTTTGTTTTCCCCCTTTCTTTTAATTAACTGTAAGTTAAATTTGAGTTTTGTTCATTTTTTGTGTTTTTGGCTTAATCCTTCCCTATGTGAAAGTGACTTATGTTTGACATATAGTAACACGAAATCATGTGATGTTACGTGTGCGATCCACTCTTCTAGGTGATCCGTATCGCTTGGGAGAATTATGTTTTCGTTTTGTCAGTTGAGAGAGAGGTGGCGTTGATAAGTGATCACCTGACGAAAAATGTGAGCAAGGGGCGACGAGAGCGAAGGAGCTTCTTGGTCGAGGCCGCAAGAGAGAAGGTAACGGCGAGCGTGCTGGTTGTTTCGGTCTGACAGCGAGACAGTAATTGTTCTCCGTTGCGCAGCAAGAGAATAGCCACAGGCGGTATCAGGAGTTTATGCGGAAGAGCGAAGAGTGGTCACATGAAGGACGGAGGCGAAAAAAGGGGATTGCAAATTTTGTAGGAAGTGGAGAGAGGGAGAGACGCACTAGCTTTACATCTACATCTACTTAATGCCCTGCAGGCCGCTGCAAGGCCGTGCGGCGGGGGACGTTGGGGCACCACCCGTAATTAAGAAAAAAACACATGCAAAAGCCACAAATGTATAGTGTCCACAAACGATTTTAATGTCTAGGAATCTCAGGAATAGTGTCCAAACAGATTTTACCCATCGCTCGGCGTTTTTGGGGGCAGTGGTAATTAGAAAATTTCATTCATTTCAAAAAGTCTCACTCTGGCACATCCATCGCCCTGAGTGGATTACATTGGACGCACATGCGTACATTTGACAGCTGCTTAAATTTTTTTAAACACACTTCTCACTGGAGACTACCTGAATAAAAATCATTAAATCCTCCAAAGCTTTGAAGAGAAATATCGTATTACGAATGGACAGATGATTGTCATTATATTGTTGTTTTTCCTCTTATAGTTGGTTTTAATTTTTTAAACCACAGATTTTCCGCAGACTCCCGAGTTTCCTGGTCTCAAAATGTATCACTGATAACTTAGGCCGGGAAAATTTGTGTGAACGCCTCAATAGGATTGATGCCGAGAATGTTATCTGTTTATTTTATGACATGAGGCGAACAATAACATTTTAAGTCCGGATATGTCATTCTGATCGTCCCCGTTCGAATTGATTCAGTCAGATGGGTGTATGAGAGAGGAGGGGTAGAGAGGATATAAATACATAAAAAGACGGGGTGGCCTTAAATAAATAAATAAAAAAAGGAGGAAATTTATGCAAAGCCCTTCCTCTCGCCTGCTATTGTGGAGGAGACATTATGAATTGGCCCGCCCTCCTTCCCTTCCTCTGGGAGTTGGGAAAACGATGGGTGTTTATTGGCTGATTGATCATCACTTGTCACAGTGAAATTTCCGATGGAGCACCAATCTGCCGTGGTCGTATTTTTTTGCGCGGCGTCGGTAAAGTGCGACGGGTCGCCCCTAGGGAGGGGGGCGATCGGGGCGATGGAGTTCAGTTGCTGTGCGTGCATCTTTCACGTGCGTACCTATCTGCGAGTTTGAGCGTAGCTTTAAGAGACTAAACGGGTGAGGAAGTCTAGATCTCTATGTGTGTGACAATTTTTTTTCGCTCGAGTCAGGGACGAGACCTTGGCCCGTTGTCACTTTCCGAATCAATCACTCTCCTTTCGATAAACCTATCAATCATAGGTGATTGGTGCAATGTTATGTATGCTATGTATTGACTCAAATCCGATGTCTCGTACTCTCGAGATTCGATCTTGTCATCGTTCCAGGCTGATTCTCCATGTATATATGTGGGTAGTCGAACAAGTTTCCGAGCTAACAAATAAACGAGATTTTTTTTCTTCAAATTAGTTTATATTTGTCTACATAGTCTCCTTTTAAGTCAATACACTCTTTCAAGCGATTATCTAAACTTTTTTTTTCACTTTTCCAAAAAGTACGAACCATGCTCATAAAGTAAGAGCCGTTTGGTTACAGGAAAAAATATACTCATATGAAACACATTTTATTGGCACTTTTAGTTAGCTAGAAACCTACTTCACTTCTCTACATAATCGCCGTTCACTTCTAAGCATTTTTCGTACCGCTGCACCAGCTTCTGTAACCCCTCTGCATAAAAGTCCTCACTCCTGTCGTAGTTTACGTATTTCTCCACAAAATTGGCGTTTACGCATCTGATAATTCCCTCGTCCGATGAAAATGTCTGTCCTTTAATGGAAACTTTAACATTAGGAAACAGGAAAAAGTCACTAGGGGCCAAATTTGGAACGTGAGTGGTCAACTATTTCTAATTGCGATTCGTGAATTTCAGCCATGGCGACCGCCGAAGTGTGAGTGGATGTGTTGTTCTGACGGAAAAGTACTTTGATCACACCACCGCTCCTTTACGTCATATAACGAATTCTTTCGTGGATATTATATTAAGTTCAGTCTTATATGTTTTTATTTCCGTAAAGATGTAGACATACAAGAGATATGTAAAATATTGTGAAACGTAACAATATATACAGTACGGAAATCCCGTTTTAGGATGAGCTCCTCTTCGGGGTGGAAATTAACAAATGTAGAAAGGCAAAAAGTGAGCGGTTGCGGAAATAAAAATGCGGCCCGGTCCGATGCCTCTCATGTCCACTCGTGGGTGCTCGCAAGTAATTATATTAACATTGTGTTAAGTACTTATGTAGTTGACGGAAGAACCATCGATCACCATCTTTGTCCCAAGAGTCATAATTTTGTCGAATAAGGTCCCGTGGTGGTGAAGTGGATAAGGTGAAATGGACCGAAAGGAAAACAAATGAGGAAGTACTGGAGATGGTGGGTGAGGAGAGGGGTTTGTTGAGAGAAATCCTATGGAGGCAGGAAAAATGGATGAAAGGCGTATTGAGCGGTAGTGGAATGTTGACGAAGGTAATAGAGGGGAGAATGTTGGGCAAGCGAGGAAAGGGCAGGAACAGGATAGAGATGTTGGACGGGATGAAGGGAGGAAAGAAGTACACACAGATGAAGAGGGACCTGATGTAGATTAGGTTGCTGGATTGGGTTTTGTTTGGAGTTACAAAATGTTTATTTGATAGTTGTGTCCATCCAAAAATCTACCTTAACCGGTAGGTTACCTAAAAAAAAGGTGTCGTGGATTACAGTTAAAAATTTCATCTTTTTGAAATATTCTGAGGTGGTGCAGTGTCAACATGGGTAGTGTTATCATTTAATCACAATTATCTTATTGATTCTGGGGTGGAGTTTTACTTCAGGTCAGGTCAGTTCGTCAATTTCTCTGGTAGAGTCTGAAATATCACCCGAGCGCCATCTCATGGCCATCGAGTCGGGTCTCTTGGTTAAATCCCCGTGGATTTTAGAGACAATTATGTTACCTGATGTCTTAGTTTATAGTAGATCTTTAGGTCAAGTTGAAGGTTCGTGATTGGATTTTTGGTGAAAGATCCTTATTTCTGCTTGGAATCAGCGCCTTTCCACCTTTCCAATTAGCCTAATGTTTGGACTTCTGTATAAACATGTGTTTTTATCTCTTTCATTACGCCTCGTATTTTATGTGCGAGCTGTAATGCCGTGTACTCCTGTTAATATACTATAGTCGAAAAAACCATATCCCCGAGGACTCTGTGGTGATATGACCGAAGTCATAGCTTTTAATTTATTTTTCAATTACATTTGCGGAAGGTCCCACAAGATGCCGAGTTGGCGTGCGGCGGGAGGGGGAAGGCACCAGGCATATGCGTACATTTACTTATTGGTACACATGCATTTACTATGTACAGCATGCAATAATTGTTGAGTTTGAGCAAATTTTTGAATTATCGTTTCGCGATAAATTCTATCTACATTATTTCCAGTTTTGACGATATATTTTGAGAACTGTGGTTGTCTAGCGTTTGAATACTTAGTACTTGGATCAAATGGTGCTAGCAGGCAGTTCATTTCTGAGAGTTTGTGCGAAGCGGATTAGTGCAAGTCGCGGTGAACCCCTACCAATAAAAAATAGCTTTCAGTTTTATTAATGTTGTTAAAACTGGTTATAACATGCCATAATACTCTGGATATTGTGGAAAATAACCTTCCAGTACGTTTTATGAGTCATTTCTCCGCAGATAACGACATCGGTAGCCAACAGTCATATGTTGCTTGTTATTATAGAATGGAAGCTGGTGTTATGAGTGAAGGATATGAGATTAAGGGATGCTCTAAGAGTTATGGCATTGGTCATTTTTTGCATAATCATAAATTCGCTCTCCTGAAATTTCCTTGTGTTTACATAAAAAACTTGTGAAACTGTTAACTTCCAGTACTTTCAATTCTTTTATCGGTAAATCTTGTCCTCTTAGGTCTGAAGATTTCTTAAAATATCTAACAACCATCATTAGAAAAGTATTCGGTAACTGAAATGAGGTTAAAGAGCGGAGTTAACCAAAGCGGTGTAAACATCGTGAAGCTGGATTGATAAGAAGAATTATATTGTGTGGTGCGGGGAAGAGCTAGATTTGTAAAACGCAGTTATGACAAACTTAGTGGCGTATCGAGATTATTAGAAGAATTAGTTAAAGAATCTTTCACGGAGCTAAGGTTGCATTACAGATTGAAGCTCTTGTATAAATTGGAATGTTGTCTCCTTAGCGATGATGTTCAAAATTCGTCATTATCACCATCGTACTACGGAAGGAGAGATCATGCCAATAAAATTAGAGAGATTGACTGTAGAAGAGATATATATCAGATGTCATTTTTCCCAAGAACGGCAAAGGGAACAGTATACAGGGAAATTACTGCGCAAAGGAAAATAGTATATATTTTATACACTAAGTAACCTAGGCTACACTAGTTTGTCATTTCATCTAGCCCTTATTTTGTTCTTTATCTTAATAGTAGCAGGTTTTATCGCATGCGTAGAGAATTACTCTGCATATGGATACCGTAGTACATGCACCTGTAGTTAATAATGCTTCCCCGATTGTTTTTATCATTAATTATTAGAAATATGTTGCATTATTTATTGGGGAATAACATGTTAACACAACTTAACATTGTCGCATGTCCGGTGTGGATTCACTCCCTGCCACACACCGTAGCGATATCTTACAGGATACCTTATAGGTGTAAATGAAGTGAAAAATGTTTTTTATGTATCATAGCGTTGAATGATTGTGAAAAACCTCTACCAGACAACAGGCACTATACGTTTCCCTTTTTACAAGCAGTTTGCAATGCGGAGAATCGCTATGCCCTGTTTATATTTTTTTGTAATCTGATTGCATTTTACGAGATATTTTTTATTTATTCTAAAAATAATCGATGTCTCCAGCGTCCATTTCAAGCGTATATCCATTTCAAGTATCTAGAAACGAAATTAATTCATTCATTAAGGGTCTTAATCCGTGTATTGGTTTTTAGCCCTCCCTTAATTCATAGCCAGTAATTACAATTTCCTTTCTCTCTAAAATTTTTATCTTTCACATTACTGTGAGGTATTTATCCTTTCTTACTACCTCGTGGTACCTTCTCCTCTGTGTGTCCATAGCACTCTCATTTTGTCGCAAGGTTTATCTAGTTCACATGATTTTTCTTTTAGGGATTCCATTTTATTTGGTCCTTCTACTTGTGTTAAATTGAACGTTTCGCCTTTTAAATGACCGTTTGCCCTTCGATCCTCGCATACGACTTCGAATTTGTTACATAATGGGTTTCATTGCCCATCGTCCATCTCACTGGTATATGACATGACGTAATACACCTTTCTGCTTTTACTACACTCCGAAATGTTCATTGATTGCCCGAAGGGGCAAGTATATACCGTCCCGGTGAGTGAAGTCTCACCTTTACCGATCATTGTGCATAAGGAACGCATTGCATTAAAGAAATAAATATGGCTGAAGTGAAAGTGTGGTTTGCGAGAAGAAGAAACTTAAACTAGGAATAAACTATGCAATGTTAACCTAAAACGAAAGGAAAGCCGACAGGGAACGGCTTTTTACAAGTACAACATAAATGTAGAAACAGCACCAACTGCCCACCAGCGCACTCTGAGCATAGAGCGGTACAAAAAGGAAATGCAGGCAAAGGAGCGCCAATTTCCCACAGCGGGGAATTACACTTGGACTAGAGGGTAGTAGCGAGACCATGAAGCAGATATAATGATACTAACGTAACATATAGGATCGAGGAAGAGATCCGTCGGGCCGTGAGGCGGCTTGTTGCTATGTAGAAGATTTAAAATTAAAAGATATAGGCAAGACTCATAGGCGAGTTATATCTTTAGGCAGTACTCCTCAATCACCTTTAACACTTCTAGAATGCATGATTTTTCGTCAGGAATGGATATTTAGGGTAAGCTACTCCTTACTTGAGCTTCGTTTTACTTCCATGCATTACGAATTAGTTCTGAAATGAGTTTTCATTCTTTTGGCACAACGTATTTTTACGTGGGAAATTTCAATTAAGATTCGGAAAAACAGGTGGCTTCAAAAATTTCCCTGCGGTACGCCGGATGACACAAGCACCATACCACTTATTTCCACGAATTATATAAGAATTTACGTGTATATGTGTGCAACTGATTTTTTAAAGGAGCCTGAATGAGAGTTTTGTAAACAATGGTGCGTTCAAAATCATACGTATTCAACCGCACGTATGAGCAAATATTTGTTCATACTATATGGCTGGCGACCTACGGTCTCCAAACAGAGGCATTTGCAGTGACTTTTGGTGTATTTTGTGTGTTATATTATTTTTTGGGAATTTGTTATTTAAGTTAGATTTCAATGAAAATAACTTGAACAGAATGGTTTTACATAATAATCGCTGTTCGGTGAATATTTTGTCTATGTCGTTTTATACAAATGTGTGTATATATATATATACATATATATATATATATATAGATATATATATTCATTCACTTGGAAATAGATATAGGGAAAGGGGATAGGAACACACATACAGGACGAACACAGGAGAGGTGGGGAAGGCGGAATCAAGTAGACCACTAATGTGTATTTCCTTGACAGGGACTTGAACACCGGATCTTTCCACATGCCGGGCGGATGCTCTAACCCTGAATGTGTGTGTGTATATATATATATATATATATATATATATATATATATATATATATATACACATATAACTTAAGTATATATATTTATATATACATTCAAACACGATATACATGTATATAACTGAAATAAAAGTCTCACGGATGTGAATTATAATGTATACCAAGATAGCACTTGCGAACAAAAACAAAAACACTGAAACGCAAAAAAAAGAAGCTCACGGGTATTCCGAGGTTTCGGTGGCGCTCCCTACTTTCTCAAGATAGAAAGTCAGTTTCTCAATTCCTTGTCAGTTCCTACACTCCCTTGAGAAAGGTGGCAGCGCCACCGAAAATTCAAAATACGTTTTTTTCTGTTTTGTTCGCTAGTGCTATCTTAGTATTATAATATATATGCAAATGTATATATATATATATATATATATATATATATATTCATTCATTCAAACAGAAAGGGGATAGGAAAACACATAAAAGATCAACACAGGAAAGGTGGGGAAGGCGGTTTTGAGCAGATCACAAATGTAAAAATATTTCCTTATCCGGGATGTAAATATTGATAACAAATACAAATTCACCACTTCAGTACATATCAAAGCCACCAATCATCAACAGTATTTACACTATACTAGTAGTCATCCTTCTCATACCAAACGCTCAATTCCCAACTCTCTCTCTATCCGCGGACATCGGATTTGCAACACCACAGCTACCCTCAACAAATACCTCCACAATCTACACCATGCACTCCACAAACGCCGTTACCCAGAAAAGCTCCTACAGGATAAAATCTACCGCTCCACCCGACCACACACACCACAGAATAACAACCCCACATCTGACGCTGGACTCAACCTTTGCACAACCTATTTCCCCGGATCCCACAGACTGAAAACCATTCTTAAAGAACTTTATCCTATATTACATGACAATGACGCGACCACATCCTTACTGCCCCAATGCCCCTCTGTCGCTTACAGACGACCAACCAATCTCAGAAACCTTCTAAGATCCACCAACCCTTTGACACCCCGCCCTGACAAATTTCCACATATTTCCCCTACCTGCAATCGCCCCCGATGTAAAACATGTCGGCTAGTCAGATCTGCTCCCATCTCCCCACATCCCCTCATTGTCCCTTCACCCCGTTCCCACGCTAATTGCCTCTCAAAAAATATTCTCTATCTTTTGTCGTGCAAACAATGCACCTCATTCTACATAGGCGAATGCATTACCCCCTTATCCATCCGAATGAACAATCACCGCTACTCATGTAATTCTGCTTCACTCTCTTCTCTTCCTATCCCTTTACACGCAAGTTCACACAACCTATCATTTGACGAATGCTTTTCCCTAACAGTTCTAGAATCCCTACCCGATTCAGCCACCAACATAGAGGTGAAAACTCGCGAATCCGCATACATCCTATATTTCCGATCCTTTAAAATTCCCACCCTTAACCGCCATCTTTAATTTCGTTCACAACAGTCCCTAAACCTTCCGCCCCCCCTCCCCTCCCCAGGCACTCTTCCCTCAAATCCTCTCACTCTGACCTGAAGAAGGCCTCGGAGTAGGCCGATTATTCTCGGCTCGGGTATTCTCAGGATCATCAAAAAAAGGATAGAGAATAAGGCAAATGGTTACTTAGGGGATGATCAGTTTGGGTTCAGGAAGGGAAGAGATACGCGTGATGCCATTGCAGTAATAAGATCACTAGTCGAGAGGAATATAGAATACAATCAGGACGTTTTTGCCTGTTTTGTAGATTTCGAAAAAGCGTTTGATAGAGTGAATTGGGAAAAATTAATGCGTGTACTACCTTGTTCAAAAAGTTCCCGAAATTTATTCAGATAATTAAAAATACAAGTTTATTCATCTAAATCTATATTGTCCCCTTCAAAGTAATCCCCATCGACTGCAACACACTTATGCCAGCGCTTGATCCAATCCTTGAAACATTTTTTATATTCGGTTTTCGGTATGTCCATCAGTGTTTATGCGATTTTTCCATTACTTCCTCTCGGCTGCTAAAACGCGTTCCCCGTAATGGTTTTTTAACTCGATTGAACAGAAAGAAGTCACAGGGAGCCAAATCAGGTGAATTCGGTGGCTGTTGGATGGTATTAGTTGCATTTTTCGTCAAAAAATTACGAATAATGATAGCACTGTGCGACGGTCTCGACGCACTGTGCGACGATTTCTGGTCTCTTTCGGCGAATTGCTTCACGCAAACGTCATATAACGCCCAAATAATACTCTTTGTTTACTGTCTGGCCTTCTGGCAAAAATTCATGATGCACGACACCGTTGTAATCCATGAAAACCGTCAGCATTGCATTCTTTTTTGACTGAAAACGACGTGGTTTTTTTGGTCTCGGCTCATTTGGTGAACGCCATTCATTTGCCTGATGTCTGGATTGCGTGTCGTACTCATAAACCCACGTCTCGTCTCCAGTAATGATCCTTTTGATGAATGTGGGATCGGATTCAGCCTCGCAAATCATGTCTTTTGCGACGTCAACACGGTCTCTTTTTTGCATGAAATTGAGGTCTTTTGGCACCAACTTTGCTGCTACACGACGGAAACTCAAATCATTAACCACAATGTCTTGGGCGGATCCATAGGCAATGTTCAAGTCCTCCGCTATTTCTCTGATGGTTAATTTGCGGTTATTGACCAATATTTCTTTTACTTTATCAATTTTTTCACCGACTTTCGATGTCGATGGTCTGCCACTGCGTTCATCATCTTCGATTGACTCACGACCACTTCTGAACCGCTCGAGCCACTGGTAAACAACCGTTTTTTTAGAGAATCGTTGCCGAAACACTTTTCCAACATTTCCAACGTCCGTGCGCCACTAAATCCGTTTTTTACGCAAAATTTAATACAAGTTCGTTGTTGCAAATTTAAATCCATTTCTGCAATTGTAAAAAATCGCCAACACACACAGAGATAGATGTACTCTTGGCTACGTAACTTTTGCAAATGTCAAGTTATGACACTAAGATTTAAAGGGAATATCAACAACAGATGTACCAATTTAACAAAAAAAACAGAACTCAAATCGGAACGATGGGAGCGCCACACGATGGTTATTCCGGGAACTTTTTGATCAAGGTAGCATTGC